>LDEV01000722.1:0-41063 GCA_001014755.1 Blastomyces silverae | reverse complement strand
CACAAGGAATCTATCCGGAATGCGCGTCCGGCGTCGACACGCTCCGCTGGTGCGGGCGGCTCCTCGGGTACGATGCTGAAGCTCTATACAGATGAGAGCCCTGGCTTCAAGGTTGATCCCGTTGTGGTGTTGGTGTTGAGTTTGGGCTTCATTTTCTCTGTTGTTGGATTGCATGGTATGTTTTTTTGCTCCAGGCCCTTGCCCGGAGTGCATGTTTGGATTGGCTTGGTAGCTTCCTATTCTTCGTCGCCGAAGTGGGAATTTTGTGATCTTGCTGGATCCCAACTTGTGCTTTTTGAGCGGGGGGATGCAGTATTTCTCGCCTGTTTCCCTTTTTCACTAACATGGGTTTCTGCAGTCATTGCCAAAATCACACGGAAATTCTCTTCATAAACGCTTATCAGTCTGCTTCGTTCGATACCCTATATCCTCGACAAACGCTATCCTTTTAAGTTCGCGAACAAGAACCTAATCGGATAGCCTGTACGATATGACCGTTGGCGGAGTCAGGCGAAAATATCTCACTTGAGGTTTCCATGGGTTGCTTGCAAGTTCATTGCATTTTGAACTGCTACACTATTTTCTTGGCCTTTGACTTGGACTTCATACACGCTCTACATACTCGCTCTACATACCTACTTCTCCTCCTATACCTACTAGCGATACCTATGTCATAATGTGCGAAGGAGGGAACTGTGAACGTTTGATGGAACTTTTCCAACTTTTGCTTCGCTTGCACTTCTGACGCCTGGTTTGACATGCCCACATCCTTATCCGTCCCCTTTCTTCTACCACCTAAATCTCACTCTACATACCTCGACCGTCACCCTTCTGTCTGCAGTACAGAGGGCAAACTATACACGCACACCTACTTCCACCCGTTTTACCCAAGTCCAACATTTCCTTTACATGTCCGCAAGTCTGTATTGTCTTTTCTTCCATTCTGTTTCTTAACATTCATGTCGTAAATAATATATTTTTGATATTTCTTGCTTCGTTTTATTCGCTTTTCCGGCCCATTGTAAACCTTTTACTTCTCTTCCACTCGAATTTACGCTTGGTTTCTGATTTACGCGGGCAGTTCGTAATGGAAGGCTTGCGTTATGTGATGAGGATGTATACATAGAATGGCGTAACTGCTTAATTATTCAATTGATTCCTGTACCTCGTTGATAGTATTTAACTATATTTCCCGGTGCGTTGTCTTGCTGGAGTTGGCCATAGTAGAATGAGAGGTTTTAACTATAGCTCTGCCTGGGGGCTGGCACCTTGAGATCAAAAGAATTGGCAATGTCTTACATATTAAATAAAACTTTCAAATGGGTTTATTAACATGTCAACTTCGGTTGTTGAGAAATCGGCGGTTTCATCGATTGCAGTTCGCGTCGAGGAAAGAAAAATCTAAATATAGATAGATGTTGATAGCTTCGAGTTCGCCTCGCGGGTTAGGATAGGAGCCTGAGGCAGCGATGGTGCTGCCTGCTCCGCTCCTCCAAACTATATAAGGACGCCAACACCGCTTCAACAACGCTTCTTTAATTCTTTTTTTATCTTCATTCTCATGTTACGTTCAATCATATATATAGTCAGTAAACCACTTGGCAAATGTGTCACACATAGTTATAGCAGAAGTGTAACTGTCTACCCCTACTTGCCAGTTATTTAAATCAGCTTGGACGACATCTCTTATATCTCACCTAGTCCGATAGTTGCACTACTCTTTACTCCTATATACAATAACATATTATACTGTTTATTCCCTCCGTTAAAATGACGGCTGACACTGCCCATACTGTTGAAGTCTCCCTGGTGGATACTCCCACAACATCGGTGACCTTAGGCCCCGAGAGAGCTACGATTGTCCGTGAAATCTTGGGTATCCCGATCAAGGTACGAATATCTGCTCTGCCCGATTTAAAAACGTATTATTCAAGCATGATATTAACTTTTCCCCCCTCTTTTCTCGTTTTCTCGTTTCTTCTTTGTAGCCGGGTCCCAATGAAATTATCATCTATGGGGTAGACCCTCAAGTTAACCCTGACTCGATTCGTGTGTCTGGCCAGGGCCCAGGTACCATCACCGACATACAGACTGCCACGGTGACCCAAAGGAGTCCTTTCGAGGAACTGTTTCCTGGATGCGAAGTCGAGTCTGAGGACAATGATATTGACGAAGAGGACCCGGACGACGATTTCGGGGTTGATAGATCTGATCTGTCAAATGCAGAGAAGGAGTTGAAGGGATTGGACTTCGACCTTGCTGCAGCGGAGAGAGAACGGCAAACAGTCAAGAAGTCGCTCGAGGTCCTAGACGGCTATGGCAAAACTATCAAGGCAGGGGATGTGCCTGTCGCGAAGCTAGAAGAGTACCTCCACACTTACCAGCGCCAGGTGTCGACATTGGGGGATGTGATGTACAATTGCGACAACAAAATAGCTGACATTTCTGAGAAAAGAAAGAAAGTGTCCGGCAAAGTGAATAAGCTCGCAGCGGCATTCAAACGAGCTCGAGATGCAGCGGCAAAGCCCGAGCGCGAAAACAGGAAGAGGAAACTGCATGATCACCGTATCGTGGTTGCGGAGAAGCGTAGACGCCGAGACGATCATTTGAAATTTTACCCGCAGCAGGTGGGTGTGGTTACGTTGTTTCTGGACGGCTTTTCCAACCTCGCTCCAAGTTCCAGCCGTCACAACTCCACCATTCCGACTACGGACGCACTTGAGAGGATCGGGAAAATAGACCTTTCTCTGACCTATGTGACAAAGAAGGCCGCATGGCTTCCCTGTTACGAGTTCAATCTGACGACATTGACATCGAGTGGGAAAGGGGTATATTTGGCGGAATATCATAATTCGAGCTCTGAGGTTTGGCGTGAGGCAAAACTCACGCTGTCCACGTCGGAAACTTCCTTCGGTGGAGTTGGGGAGAAGCTTCCGTTGCTCAAGGCGTGGCATGTGAATTTACTCAAGGAGAAATCTGAGGAATCAAGCAGCCTTGATAGCTGGAGCAAGGGATTGGAGAATCCCGCCGAAATCAGTACCAGAGTGGCTCTGGAGCGTGCTGCATTTCTTAAGCAAAACACCAATACCTCCCTGACGTTATCACCAAACCTTTTGATGCATAAGATGTCCAATCAACCGGAGCATCAGCGACAGGCGTTACAACAGGCGTTGCAACAGCAGCAACAGTATCAACGCCAAATACAGATGCAACGCATGCAACAACAGCAACAGCAGCAGCAGCAAGCACAGCTAACCAATATAGCCGTATCGCAGAGGATGCTTCCGCCTCGTCCCACTTCCGCTACTGCGCCTGTATCCCCTCCACCGGTACCTGCTCCTGCTATGTCGGGAAGCACTCAAGGTGGGCGGGCCATCGAAGAAGATGATATCACTATCGATGGCGATTCTATAGATCCTGCAACCATCCTCTCTGATGCGTCGAATGCACTCACCTTCCAGGAATCCTCCCGGCATGGCTACGGCTTGACCACCAGTTACGACATACCGGGACGACGGACCCTCCGCCCTTCCCCCCTAAAACGCCGTCGCGTAATCGCCGAGCTTGATTTCCCTAAAGTGGAATATTCCCACGTAATAATCCCCAAACTCCGCCCCGCTGCATTTCTCCGCGCCAAAATTTTCAATACATCATCATTGGCCCTTCTCCGGGGTCAGGTTGGCGTTACCCTTGATGGCACATTTATGGGGATGGCGGTTCTTGCCGGCAGCCGCCCAAACACTACTCTTAGCCTTAGCCTTGGCGTCGATCCAGGGATTCAGGTCTCCTATACCAAACCCAGCGTGAGGCGTGTTTCCGGGGGATTTTTTGCGGGGGGGTTAGAGACCGCAATATTCACACGTTCATGCCGGATTACCAATACCAAGTCGACCGCGGTTTCGTTAGTTTTGCTTGATCAGGTACCCGTCAGCGAAAATGAGGGTCTCCAAGTTAATGTTTTGGAACCCAAGGGTTTGGATAAAGAAGGCGACTCTGCCATTGTAGCTCTCGATAGCAGTGCCGTTAAGGAGGGCTGGGGTTCTGGGCGGGTGTCAAGGTTGAAAGCGGGGGAAATTATGTGGCAGCTTGCGGTTGAAAAGGGGATGGAGGTTAAGTTGACACTAGAGTATGAGGCGAAGATGCCAACTGGGCACCAGATAATCGGAGTTTATTGATTGGGGTCATTTTCCTCTGCCCTCTTATATTCAGCCTGTTTCATATGTTTTGATATCCCAACTGTTGTGTTCGTGTGAAGCGGGACAATGCCAGTACTTGCATTGGACCACGCCTAATAGATGTAATTTTTGCAGTAGCCAATATTGGCATGAGAACTAATATGAGTTTTTGAAGTCAACCCCACTGATTCAAGTGATCAATTATTAGTATTCTTTCCCGCAGTTTTATCTGGCATCTAAGAGACTGAGATGGAGGAGTTTTGATCACTGTACGTACTCTGTATCTTCACGTGGCTGGACCAAACCTAGTTGGCGCCAAGCCCTGCGCCACAATTACACGCAGAAGCGCGGCTCCAGACTTCAGCTCCGACGTTGAGCCTCCACCGAGCCAGCCAGTTAACTCCGCCTGTCATCGCCTCCACGCAACCAAACCACCAACCTGCATCCACGCATCATCTCTCTATGCACCAAAACTGCCGTTTAATACCCGCAGATATCCCTCGCTTTCGCCATAGTAAGGCTCCCTCTGCTATTTCTCTTCGACTCCACCACGGTGCCGGCTTCTGCCTTGCTTGGTCGACACGCATCATTTGATGTTACTGACCTAAAAATAGCCCCCATACCCACGTAGAGAGTCTATCAAATTCTTTTTCTTGTGGACACTTTCTCCGTCCTATTCTGGTGCCAGCAGAAGCTTGTATAATCCGTCTATCCGTCGCCGTCTTCAAACAGAAAGTTTGACTGGTAGCCTAGCTTATTCCACGAAGACGAAAAGAAGATCAAGAGCTAGAAGAGAAGAGATATAGCTTGAACCAAGAGATAGAGAAACACCGTTACCCGGCAAAGCTATTTTACGTCTCTTTTAGTACGGCCACTCTGTTTACGAAAACGACAAAATGGCCATCTGTATTACATTCGGGACTCAAGGTATGTTACATATATTCGTACATACGTATAGATATACCAAACCGCCCTGGTCCCTCTTATACACGGAAGGGAACAGAAGAAAGAAAGAAAGAAAGACGGAAAACTGTGAAAAATGAACACTGTGCTGACATATCTTCCTAGAATTTACGTCCCGCCTGAAGGGGTATGAAAATGTCACTGCACAATGCCATAACTGTAAGTTTGGCATATCCATGGCCGGGAATGGCTCCGTTCCTTTCTCCCTTTTTAGTTGAGGAAATGGGGATAGACCAACGATGGACGAATCAAGTATTGTGTTTCTAACTTCGTTATTTGTTCTGTGCAGGCGGGAATTGGTCCGCGCATTGTGCCACAAGATGGTAAGAGCTGAGAATTCATAATATCCCCCCATCCCAGCCTCAATGGAGGCAATTTGATTCGGAGTCTCTCTTCCACATATTAAGACGCAGTTTGAATACCTTGTTTTGAGAAACGGAATGAAATTTTTTAATAGGTACATGATATACTAACTAAATTTTCTAATCTTTTCTAGGCCTTGGTTTACAGTTTGCTTCATTGTATGGCCCCCTTATAAATATACATTTCTCTTCTCCACGCCTGGGCGGATTTTGTCAAAATCAACTCAATTTGTACCTCACATTAACTGATTCCGTCTGCTTTCTGTTTCTAGCCTGTTATTCCTCTATCAACTAGCAAATACAAGGTTCGCCCTCTATTTCCCACCCCGTTATACCCCAACATGAAAAGCAAACATGTTCTATCCCACAATGATGGGCACAAGTATTTTCATAATAGAACAAAACTAAACAACCCTCATTCGGAATGTTTAGGAGGTAACCTGCCATATATGCCGCTTCGCACAGGATCTAAGGTAAGTTAAAGCAAGGCTTGGTCATCATCAATTTTCTGCTTCCTTTTTAGACCATCCTACTTCTCAATATCTTCCTGCATGACAACACTAACATGTTTTTACACAGCAAACGACCAGACGTCCAATCGCAAGCCGGGGGAGGCCCACCGGCTCAACCACCAGGACCATATCAAGGGCATCCTGGATGGGGACCCCAGGGTCCAGGAGCCCCGGGAGCCCCAGGAGTACCTGGACAACCACAGCCGGGTTACGCGTATAAGTAACCTACGGAACTAGGAGCGTCCTTTTTGCTTTGGTTGGACCCTTTTTTTTTCTTCATCCCTTCTTCCTCCGCTTCTCCTGTTTATGTTTTCTGGCCCACTTGTATGTCGTTTGTCTTGCTGTACTTTATGAGCTGCTTCGTTTCATTCATTCATTTTGTTGTGTTGGTTTTCGACCTTTCCAATCGCCCCTTATCACTCAGTTTATGGGATATTTCGATACTGTCACGGTCGCATCGCCAATATACGTTTACATACCCAACTGTTTATTGAAACTTGCTTATTGATGCGGGATTTTGTCTTTTCTCTTGGTTTCCTCAATTTAGTTATTGCTTTCTGCTTGGGCGTGGTTTTTGGGTACTCGGCTATCTTATGATAAGATACGGATTTGTATTTTGAGGGGCTTATAGGAAATAGGACTCGAGTAGTTATAATCTGCAATGCAATCGTTTCATTTATACCAAGAAGCCCACTTTCATACGATTTTGCTCAATCATCATCCGTGTTGCTTTTCTGTCCATTCATTCGCAAAGGGGGCAAATGATGTCACGATACGCAATGTCTGTGGATGCTGAAAAATAAGTTGAAGGCGGGGTAAATAAATAAGAAAAGACTAGCTGAGAGCAAGAGTATAAATGACAAAAAAAATGGACAACATGAAGGCAATAAGAACAACCCATAAAAAGAAGAGAATAAAAGGAGAAAGGGTTTCGTTAATCGTTCATTTCCAAGCTCCAGCTCCACATCCTACCACCATTTCTTTTCTTCTGTCCTTTCTCCTTTCTTATGGGTGCGTACGAACACGTATTGAGACATATATATAGCGCGCCATTTATAAACGTTCTAGAATGGGAAAGTGAGAGAGAGAAAAAAGCTCAAGTCATTCCGAGACAGCAACTGTAGAACAAATTGGTATAGGACGAGGATCTCGAACGGAAGGGGGGGAGGCCGGGTGCTGGCATTCTCATCCAGAAACAATCGCCGGTTGCTTATTGGGTCTTGAAGAGCAAAATGGCGCAGTGGCCCACGTAAAAGTATATAAAGTGCTTGGTTTCTGCAGATTCATGACATGGTGGTTAGGTTGGCTTCCAATCAATTCAACGCGAAATATGTCCTCTCTAAATAGACCGGACAAGATAGGACGGATAGGGTCTCTTACCATGCGTCACGAAGCTGCCAAAATTGCGCCCTACTATGCAATGCCACGTTGCGCCCTTGCGCAGGTCAAACTGGATTTCCCGTGAGCAACCAAGCCATACCTTCGAAACGGACGAACATGAAGTGAATCTGTAGCTTTCGCTTACCTCTTTCTTTATGTACTGCGCAATGTCCTGTTAAAGTTGCAATCCAACCTTGTCAGTCTTGCAGGTATCGATACAGCATATGTACTGTACATATATATTACTCCGGCTTTCGACATTGACGCCATACCTTTTCGATGTGGTACTTATCCATGGCCTCCGTTGCTATCGAAAAGGGCATCCAATAGTCAGCACCAATATCCCAACATCCTGAAAATTATTTCAGTCTTCAAGGTCCCGCACGTACCAACTTCAATGGCTTCCTGTTGCATGTCTTCGCTCTAAATCCCCCAACCGGCTGTTAGTGGACATTCGAGAGGAAACAGGCATTGCCGCAACTATCTTTTCTTGAGGGTACGCCACAATGCAATTGGCGCGCTCACCATATCAGCAGACTTAATCTGGGCTAATAATTCCACATCTTGTCAGCAAGGCTCATTTTCTTCAGACCACAGCTGGCCGGCAGGGGAAGAAGGCAAACAACCAGGGGCCTTTGTTTGTATACCTTCCAGCTTCTCACGCTTTTCAGTAGCCATTTTGAGTATGGATTTGAAGAGGTAGAGATATTCCAAGTTAGTTCCAAAGATACAATACAAGGCCGATTGTGTTATGCGGAGGTAATGCAACGTGATGTGAGTGGTTCAGGGGCAGAGAGCACGGTGATGGTTCTGTGTTATTGTATGGCTTCTGTTGCCGCAGAGCTGCATCCAGCGGAACAGAGCTAGCGCAGACAACTCTCACCGCCTTTGGCAGAAAAAAAAAACATCGACCACACAAATTCGTTCGTTCTTTGCATTTCTTTTCTTCCACACACGAACGAGATTTGAAGAACTCTTCGTTATTCCCATCCAGTCAATATGGAGGAGAATACAAGAGTCTTCGTGTCAGGCTTGCCGCCTACGTTTTCTAATGATGACCTCCGAAAACACTTCTCGACGCGGTACCAGGTTACTGATGCACATGTTATCCCTAGACGAAGGATTGGATTTGTGGGCTTCAAAACCCCTACTCTGGCACAGGATGCTGCCAATTACTTCAATAAAACATATATAAGGATGTCAAAAATTGCAGTGGAGATGGCACGACCGGTACGTATTCCTCCCCCTCCCTTTCTCTTGCCCTCCGCACTGTCGAATTTCCCACCTTGTTTGTTTGTCCACTGCCATCATCGAAGACTGACCCAACTAAAGGATTCATGAAGCTGACCGAACTCTTAAGGTCGACGCTGATCCCCCGGTAGGTGGGGAGCCAAATTCAAGACATGCCACATCAGCCAACTCCGCTGCTCTCAAACGAAAACACGACCAAGTAGAACAGAAACAAGATCCTAAGCTCCAGGAATATCTTGCCGCTATGCAGCCGGCAATGAAGTCGAAGACTTGGGCTGACGATGTTATAGTGGTTAATACTAACGGGGTTTCAACGGATAGTGCTCAAATTCAACCGTCTAGCAAGGCTGAAGAGCCTATCATCAAAACAAAGCGGCTAAAGCCGGATCATGAACCCGCTCTTAAAAAGCAGCAAAGGGAGCGGCCGAACAATGTCTCAGAGGATAATTCCATCGCAGAAAAAGCAAGGTCTGTCGAGCCCGAAAATGAACCTGAGGCCACGTCTGTCGAAGAAGCGCCGAAGTCCGATATGGATTGGCTGCGATCGAGAACGAGTCGACTTCTTGGCCTGGTTGAAGAAGATGAAGACGAAGGAGGTCCTGGCACTACTCAAATACAGGAAATCGAGGAAAGCGATGCCAGTGACTATGAAACCGCTAGGAGAGGGAATGCGCAGGAGGCTGTGCCACCCGTCCAAAAAGAACCACCTACCCCATCCGACAAGAATGAATCCTTTGACGCGAATATAGGCCAACTCCGTGAAACCGGTCGGCTTTTCGTTCGAAATCTTCTCTATAATGCTAACGAGGGTGACCTGGAGCCACTATTCTCCCCCTTTGGAAAAATTGATGAGGTAAGCATGCTTGTTGCCTCGTGTCATTTCCGTCAAGACCCTTTTCTTTTTCATGTGCAGCATTCCTGCCTTCACCTGCTCCAATGATGATCGTCCAGATAGGGACAGCTTATGCTATGCATGTGATGTTACCTGGAAAGAGAATTTTAGTAGATGCCTCTTGTAATCTGAGAAGCCTATGGTGAACAACTATTCGATATCTTGATTTGTTTTTAATTTCCAAAGTCTACCCGACGCTGACTGCAGAAATAGATCCATGTTGCGTTTGATACACGACATTCTAAAAGCAAAGGCTTCGCGTACGTACAGTACGCGGACCCAGAGGCTGCCATTCAGGCTTTCAGAACGCTTGATGGGAAAGTTTTCCAAGGTCGTCTCCTGCACATCTTGCCGGCCTCATCAAAAAAAACGTACAAACTGGACGAGTATGAGATTTCAAAATTGCCTTTGAAAAAGCAACAACAGATCAAAAGAAAACAAGAGGCCGCGTCGTCAAATTTCAGCTGGAACTCCCTATATATGAATGTAAGTTGCCTGTTATCTTGTGCCTAAAACTAGTTTCCATGATCTAACGCTTTTTTATTAGGCTGATGCAGTTATGTCATCTGTATCAGAACGATTAGGGATTTCGAAATCCGAGTTGCTCGACCCCACGTCCTCTGACGCAGCGGTCAAGCAAGCCCATGCAGAAACGCATGTGATCCAAGAAACAAAAGCGTACTTCTCATCAAATGGGGTGAGCCTGGATTCGTTCAAGCAGCGGGAACGAGGCAATACTGCAATCCTCGTTAAGAACTTCTCGTTTGGTGTTAAAGCTGACGATTTAAGACAACTATTTGAACCTTTTGGGCAACTTAAAAGACTCCTGATGCCCCCCAGTGGCACGATAGCCGTTGTTGAATTCGTCATGGCAGACGAATGCCAAAAGGCTTTCAAGGGGCTTGCGTATCGAAAGCTAGGTGACTCAATCCTGTTTTTGGAAAGAGCACCTAAAGACCTGTTTGATGAAAATGCGACTGCTACCCGGGTTATGGCACCTCCTCCAAAGGTGATCTCGCAAACATACTCAACTTCGGACACTTTC
Source organism: Blastomyces silverae (assembly GCA_001014755.1). NCBI lineage: Eukaryota > Fungi > Ascomycota > Eurotiomycetes > Onygenales > Ajellomycetaceae > Blastomyces > Blastomyces silverae. The sequence continues at coordinate 30,483 of LDEV01000722.1, read as the reverse complement.
AAGGCAACAGAAACGGAAGAAGCCGAGACTCCGCTGGAGACATCCACTCTTTTCGTTCGAAATCTGAATTTTTCTACAACAAATGCTCGTCTAACAGAGGTGTTCCAACCACTGGATGGATTCCTGTCTGCTAGGGTAAAAACCAAAACCGACCCAAAGCGCCCAGGAGAAACGCTTAGCATGGGCTTCGGGTTCGTGGAGTTCCGCTCAAATGCGCAAGCACGCGCAGCCCTCGCGGCGATGCAGGGCTACAAATTAGATCAACACGAACTGGTTATCAAGGCCTCGCATAAAGCGGTGGATGCTGCTGAGGAACGAAGGCGCCAGGATAATGCGAAGAAGCTAGCCATGCGGGGAACCAAGATCCTCATCAAAAACTTGCCATTCCAGGCCACGAAGAAGGATATCAGAAACCTGTTCAGCGCGTATGGCAAACTCCGGTCTGTCCGTGTGCCGCAGAAATTCGACGGGACGGCTCGTGGTTTTGCATTTGCTGATTTCGTAAGTGCGCGCGAGGCGGAGAATGCCATAGATGCCTTGAAGAATACCCATCTTCTGGGTAGGCGGCTGGTGTTGGACTTTGCTTCCGAGGAGGCTATTGATCCCGAGAAGGAGATTCAGAATATAGAGAAGAAGATGGATGCTCAGGTGAACCTGGTGAATCTTAAGAATCTTACCGGGTCTGGGAGAAAGAAATTCAATGTCGATGCTGGTGAGGATGAAGATGAATGAACGAATTGTATTGTATTGTTTGTTCTATATCCAAATGCTGCTTATTTTTAGCCAGTCCCAGAACGGCGTAATGATTTATAAACATTTCATATTTTTTTCTTTTCGAGAGTGTTCCTAATGCCTCATTTTCCACCACAGTCGATTTTCTTGCATTCATTCTTTCCAAGCCTATCGACAAGGGCGCTTTTCGAGCACTAGAATCAAACCAAAAACTAACTTGTATGGAAAGCTAAAAAGTTTGTTTCGTGACTACATTATCCAGAGTAGAGGACATGAAATGAAAAAGGAAGGGTGCTAACGTGAAGAAACAGGATGTCAATGAAGCAAATGACAGGCTATAGTATCTTGGCCAGTACAAACGAGATATGTCTAAGAAATTGATATAGTCTTTCGAGGTCGTTGGTATTCCCCGACGGGATAGCGGCCAGGTTGGGAGCCTCGCTGAGCATTTTTCAAGCGAAGATTGGGAATGGGATTCCGTACTATAATAAGAGCTGGGGAGTGAGACAAGACACGATTACTCCATGCCAATCAATCTCAATTTCACCGGGGTATTTTCTACTTACGTTCAGGGGATTGTTGAACCTAAGACTTCTATTCAGAGCGCTAATAGCGTCAATTTCACCCTGATCAAGGTTGAAATCATTGACACGCAGATTCTCAAGGAGACGAGTTTCAGAGTTACTCTTAGGGATGACAGCAATGCCGCGTTGCGTGGCCCAACGGAGGACGACCTGGGCAGCTGTTCTGTCATGCTTTTTAGCAATGGATGTAATAGCGGGCTGGGAAAGGAGTCGTGGGGCCTCCATCGCGATCTGCATATCCAGCTCAAGGAAGCTCGAGTTGGCAAGTGAAGAGTAGGCGGTAACAGTAATTCCATTGTCCTGAGCGAACTTGACTAAGAGGGGTTGGGTAAGGTATGGGTGGTGCTCGATCTGGAGAGTAGCCGGCTTGATTCGCGCGTAGCGGAGTAAGTCCATGATGAGCTGGATATTGAAGTTGCTGATCCCGATGCTGCGGGATAGCTTCTTGTCGACAAGCTCCTCCATGGCACCCCATGTTTGCTGGATGGTGGCATTGCTGGTAACGGTCGAACTCTTACCATCATTAAACCAGCCTGGGGGATAGCGGACATCGGGGTCCACATATTTCAGCGCAACCGGGAAGTGTACAATATAGAGGTCAAAGTAGTCAACGCGCCAGTCGGCCAGCTGTTTCCGCACAACGGGTTCAACCTGCTCAGGATCGTGAAAAGTCTGCCAGAGTTTGGATACGATGAACAGCTCCTCCCGCTTGACAATACCCTCCCGGATGGCCCGGGCAGCTCCTTGTCCCGCTTCAGCTTCGTTCCCGTAGTCTGATATGTCGCAAAGTCACGGGTGTCAGCTGTCATATCGATAGTCACTGGGACCTTTAAGGGCTTTTAGTGGTCGGGCCAGAATTGAAGATAAGAGTAGAAAAAGGGAGTGTAGTGGGGTTTCTATCTTTACCGCAAGCACCATCGAATAGGCGGTAACCGGTCTTTATGGCGTTGTAGACCTGGTCGGCGCAGGTGTCTTTATTGACCTTCCAGAGACCAAAGCCAACAATGGGCATGTCAAACCCGCTGTTCAGTTTTATATCCGGGACAGCCATTTTTCTAAAAAGAGCTGGATTTGGAAATGGTAACTGTTTCTCTAGTAATATGAGATGAGAGGCTGTTTGTGGCACTTTGGGCGGATATCCCAGAAGAGACTATTAATCAATCAAGAGGAGAATTGTTCGCACTATGTAGGAAATAGAGCATGGGGTTAGGAAGCAAGTTAAAGACAGTAGGGGAGGGGCAGAGAATGTAGATTGAGTTTTATATGTATGCATGGCAATGAGCATTTCTCATAGCATGAAGTGACATTCCATTGTAACGATAGCGTCAACGGCATCCCCGCAGAAGCTGGAGCGTTTGAGAGCTGAGGTCTTCCATGCCACACCGGACTTCGATACACTCCACGCTACTCCGCGTAGCTGGCGGAATTATACTAACCTATGACTTAAAAAAACATTCTCACTTTCTCAGCGTCACCCCACGCAGCCGAGGGGTACGTGCTTAGTGTTTTTAGCCCAACCAGGTGCTACTATCCGCCCTGACATGCCCGCCTCCTGACACAACTGCCGCTTTGATCGCCGAATAAGGAGCAGATGACGGATTGCAATTCCTTGCTTGGCCACTCCAGTTATAGCCTGGAGAACGCTGGTCCGTCAAAAGATTGAGCATTGACGCCCCCATGGCCACCCGCTCGTTTGTGGGATTATCTTGGCGCAAATTCACAAGTGAAGAACCCTGTCGAAAGTTTACTCTTTTCTTCCTTGTTCACTGTGATGAGACATTGTCGGTTTTGGGACCGCCGGGACGGCTAAATCAGCGGGGAAGCCGAAACAGCGTGCATCCTAGATTCAACACGAAACGAAGGATAGAAAAAATATGAAACTGTCAATGAGGTCTCGCGTATTGTTAGTAATTCTGTGCCGCACGTTCATCATGGAGATGCAAATTAAGATGCCTAGATCGAATATATGGCGAAGAAAAACGAATACGATGGGTGAATGGGAAAACCTAGATGGCCGGGAGTTGTAACTATAGTTGATGTTCGATTCTCGGTCCGAGATTTGCGGCTTCCCGACTCACCCCGGCATATCACATGACTTCTTCAGAAACAGCCAAGTTTTCTTTTTTCAACGCATCACGTCAAACGAACGACAGATATGACAGGATATCATCAACCAATCGAACCATACATAGCATTTAGGTGAATTGGATATCTACGTTTTCTGTATTTTATCCCTACCCAGGCGCTAAACAACTACCCAATTGAACCTCAAACCAACTAACACCCGCGTGGAGAAAGCCGCACGCGCATTGCCCATTCGAAGTCCTCAAGCCATTGTTTGAAGGAGAAAGAAGATCCAACCACTTGAGCGCCCGGATTTTCTCATCCAAAGCGGCCATACGCCCACGGGATATGCTACATGAGGCCCAAGCAAACACTTCAATGACAAGGGCATTCAAGAAATCAACTTGAGTAATTGCTTGAAAAGGCCGACGATAGGAAGTGGACTATCATATTATTTTTTTATACATACCTTCCCATGGCTACCTCTGCTGCCCGCCATGTTGCGAATCTCAAACAAGTTCATATTAAAATGGTACCGAGTCCGCGCACGCTCGCCGAGTCGCAATTGGTCCTTGGAGCGATACGGAAGTTTGGAGAGGTGTCGTATTTCTTGAATTTGAAGGTATGTATGTTTTTGGGTTCCTTCTTTTGCTTCCTTTTAGGTGTCCATATTTTATTGTCCCGCCCTTGTTAGTTTAGCAGCGGGTGGGGTATTTGCCTCAATTTTGCATTTTTTTCTTTTGAGTTCATATCAGGTTCTCTATCTCCTCACCCAATTTTTACGAACTGGAGATTGGATGTCCTAGTTTTCCGCCCAATGTGAAGAGGGTAGATTTCGGCCCCAACCAATACAGGCTTTATTGGCATTAAACTACCGCCCTCGTTGAGACCGTCGAAAGACGGCGGCTTGCTCTCCATCGTCCCTTTTAAGATTGGCATTGTTCTGCTATTCTGTAGATGGACCCCGTGCGTCCGTTGTGGACCCTGCTGGGATGATACCCTTGCAATAAAAGTTTGGATTTGAGTGCTTGTGCTTTATTTTACCACTTCTATCAGAGCTCTCTAAGCGGCCAAGTACTTACACTTAGATAAAAGACCGTACTTCATGCTAACGAAATTGGAATAGAATACCCCGTCCAGAGACGCGAGAAATACCGGGCGTTCGGCGCTGGCGATTTTCGAGGATCCTCAGGCCAGGAATGCTGCTTTGGAAGCTTCGCCAGTCGTGGTTCCTATCCCCAGTCTATCCACGCTCTTCCCATCATCATTTCCGCGCGATTCTGATGGGGACCAATATTCGACAAAAAGCGCCCTGGCGAAACCGCGCATCAAAGCTAAAACCAAAGAAGCCAGAATGAACAAGGCCAGAGAAAAGGAAAAGGAACAAATCAGTACCAGTGATGTTAACCAACCTCAACCATCAATCCTCTGCTATATCGAGCCGTCGCACCACGACCACGGTGTCGCCGTCAAGCAGAATCCATACCATAACACTTTCCTTGTCACGTCTAACTCCGTCGAGGTTCAGGATCTTTTGCAGATGGCAAATGGGTATGATGCCCGTGGCCGTTATAGAAGAGGCGGATATTTCCAAAACGAAACTGCACCATTCTGGGTTGGATATGTTGATTGCTTTCCAAAGAGAAAACGCCCCGTTCCATTTCGTCATCAGATCAACGCTATGCAGATTGTCGAGTCGTTGCATGGCGATTCACTTATGCGGTTGTGGCGGGAAGGGCGGGAGATTGCGGAAAAAAAGAAGCTTGCGTCGGAGGCCTCGGAGAAGGTGAAGGAGGAAGAAGCACAGGAAAGCCCCAAGCCTGAGCCGGATCAATAGCAGTAACGAGAACAGGATCCAAAGACAGGGGAGGAAAACTGTGGGCAGCAGAGCAAGATCACTAGAGTGAAACACTAGGGAGGTTGGAAAAGAGCGAGGGGTTGTTCCCTCGTCTTTGACTGAAATAACTAGGGGGCCCGGCGAAGGTTGCATTTGCTCCTAAGCAGTACGGCCAAAATATGATGTCCGTCCCACCAAAACCCGGGAACAGTTACCTCCACCTTTAATGACACTTAGACCATACATCATACATGGTTCGAGAATCTTTGCGCCACTGGGATGCCGCTACTTATTTTGGTAGCCCCCCCACCCCCCCGAATGTCAAACTACAAAACCCAGCCAACCAGGGCCCCAAGCGGAAGCTCGACGAAAGTGTACTTGGGCAAGGAGATAGGTTGGCCGATGATACCTACCCACACAGGCACTAAATATATCATATGTCATTCTGGATACGTTTTCCATATGCCAGGATCGGGCGGAGGGATGGCCCCTACATTTAGTAGCGCGCTGTATGGACAGGTATAATATACTTTGCATTAAGGTGCTGCGTGCTTTGCAGATATGGTGGACAAGAAATTGAAAAGAGAGAGAAATGTGGGGTTTTTACAAGTTTTAAGAAATTATGTCGAATAGCGAATCCGCAGGAGAGCGCGAAGATGTATATATATGCCCATGTAAAATAGTAATAATAATAATAATACACCGATATTGGTACAGGACATGTGCTCTTTACCCAGATCATATTACAGCAGCAAGGATCTGCGAACAGAGGAAACCTGAGTAAACGTGTAGGCATAAATCTAGATACATTCCTTTACTTTTTGGCGTTTTTGGGGAGCCAAAATTTCAGCCCTTTTTGCCTGTCTATCATATCTACGGCGGAAAAATATCTATCATAAAAGAGATGCATCATGAATGAACCATAGCTCAAGACAACTTTTAAGATAAGATCCCACCTCAGTTTCCTGCATCATGTTGGCAATTTCTGCTGAGATAAAGCGAGAATAAGAAAAGAAATTCACTCCTCACGATACACGCACGTATGCTATAATTCCAGAGCTCGTTAGCCAAGTTGTCATTTCTCTTTTAAAGAGGCCTGAGCGCGGGGTGGGTAGTGTTCAGGAGGATTACAGCATGGGAATTAATCAAATAAACAAAGGAGCAAATCAGATAAGAAAACTTACTAGCATCAATCTGTTGAATCTGCGGCAGCGTCAGCCGGACCTTATTCCGATAGAGCACAGGAGAGTTCGTCTGCAAAGGATTTCCCTCAAAATACACCGTCTTGAGCTCCTCTTTATCTTTTAGCTCGCGCTCGACTTCATCGAAGCTGGCAAGCTGGTTGTTGGAGGCCCAGAGCTCTTCGAGATGGGTGAGATGCGAAATGTTTTCTAGTTTACTGATTTGATTGCTGGAGATATCGAGGACGCGAAGGTTGGTGTTGTTTTCTAGGCCAGAGATAGCAGTGATGGCATTGTGGGAGACGTAGAGCTCTTCGAGATTTTGGAGGTTTGAGAGGCCGGAGATGGTTGTTAGGCGGTTCGAGGGGAGGGAGATGATTTTTAGGTTGGTAAGAGCGTCGATGTTCTGCATGACGTTGGGATTGAAAATGGTGAGTATATGTATTCGGTTGCAATTCTCAACTTTTGAAAAGAGGGCCGGATTGAAAGGCAACTGCTGAAGAGTTACAGTGGATCGTTCGCATACCTTGATTTCGGTGATTTTATTTTTTCCCAACCACAGCTCCTCTAGAGCAGTGAGGTCATCCAGATTTTCAATATCCTAAACCCGTATTCATTAGAAAAGCTCGTTCACACTTTGCAATTCGGCCGGGAAATAATTGTAGCACGAGCAGATCGCAAAACATACCCTGATCCTATTCGCCGCGAGTTCCAAATTCCTCAATACCTTCAACCCATCCAACCCCTCAATCTTTTGTATTCGATTCTGCACGAAATATAGGTCCCTCAAATGTACCAGGTGCGAGACATTCCTGATATGTTTGATGTTGTTGAAGCTGAGATCTAGGCTAGTGAGCTTGGTAAGTCCATCTAGTCCTCTGATCCGCGTGATCAAATTGTCGTAGAGGTCTAAATCGGTAAGAGTTGGGCCTAGATTTTCGGGAAAACTCATTCGAGTTATTTGGTTTTGTCGGAGGCATAGTTTCTGGATTGTGTTTTTTTCCCGATTGGTGTTATTGCGGTAAGCCTGTGGGCAATGAAAGCTGGGGATATATTGGAGGAGGAACTGCGTACTTCTAGATGTGTGAAACGTTCCAGATGAAGCGCCGGTATTGAGGATATACGGCAATGGACAAGGTCGATGTCCTATCATTTGAGTCAGCAACAGCTCATTTCCATGGATTTTATCTCCAGAAAGAAACTAGAAGCTATTCAGAGGCATATGGCACGGAGATCCGTAGGGGCCATGCTGTCCACGCACCTCAACGTCGTTGCCCAAATCCGAAAGTAGGTCTAAAGGGAAAATAACCGCACATACGTATTAGTATTGTGCACATAACATCGCAAAAGAGATAGGAACAGAAGCCGTATGCAATTAGGGACATGTTTTTGTATATTACGCGAAAAAGAGGAAACATACCTTCATCCGCCTCTATCTCCTCCAGAGGCGGGGCATTCTCATCTGAATAGTCGGGATCTTCGAGAGCTTCGGGATTGGTGAGCACGGCATGGCGCTCGACTCGCAGCTTGCCATCCCAGCCTTTAGAATCCTTCATTGCCGCGTTGCTATCTTCTATCTCGTCGTTTGCGGGCGGGCTCCGGGTTGGAGTCGGGCTTGCGGCTTGAGGAGGTGCGTTAGGTTCCGTCATGTAGAGGTTGTTGTGGGCGGGTGGGGTGGATGGTGAGACGTTCGGAGCGCGTGCAGAGAAAGGTAGTCTCCGGAGAGAGTGTGAGAGAGGTGCAATGTAGGAGAGAAGCCGATTTGTAGCTGTTGGGGTGATGTCGCGAAGGAGAAGAAGCGTGAGCGAGATGATGTCACGAGGTGGTTGTGTAGCTATTTACCTGAGCGGGCGAAGTGTTGTGTGTGTCAGCCAAGCACTTTGTCCACTTCCACAAGCCCCACGAAGGCACTGAAGTACTTAATTAGATATTTATAGCTATGGATATCTGAAGACCTGCCTACTTTATTAGAGTTAAATATTTTCTCCATTACTAGGATGTATACTATCATCGCTGAGACGATTTTCTTGTAATGTACCAGATATATATGAACGTATCTCTGTTGAGCATGGTACAGTACAACCATATATGAACAATCCACAAGCCGCCCTATTCGCACCACACCAACATACGTACAACTCTAAGAAATACAGAACAACACATATCCATGGATAGATGTTTCACTCAGTAAGCGTAAAGATTAAAGATTACCTACCAATACAGCAAAAAGAAGGGATGGCACTACGCGTACAATATATATGCGAACATAATGAGAGATAGAAAAGAACCATGATTGTAGATGAGGAAAGATGAACGACACGACCAAAAGATATAGGGTGAAACAATGCTGTAGTTGGGTGTGTGTGTGGAATAATAACTAAATACTTTCGTTGTAGGTAGGTACATGTACCTAGGTAGTTGCGTACGTGAATAATATGGCAATGTAGGCGCGATAATTTTTTTTGGTGTGGAATTAGGTGTAAAACAAAGGGGGGGGGGGGTAGGGATGGAGGGGACTTGGGGAGAGACTTTCGAACAAATGAACAGACAGATCGAATTTTAATGTCTTTGGTTTTCACCAGAGAAATCATAATGACGCAGGGAAAAGGTGAAAAACGGGGGACGGGTTGTTGTTGTTGCCTTACAAAACAGAGGGTTAAGAAAAGGAGAGAGTCAGATTATCCAGAAAAGAGAAATAAGAGAAACGAAGGCGCGGGAATAATGTAACAGCAGAATTTGGCACTGCCAGTGACAATAAACAGTATGGTAATAGTAATAGAAGTTAAATAAAGAGGAAACGGAAAATGAGAATGAACAAGCAAGAATATTAGAGCGAAATGGGAAGAGGAAGTGGTAAGGATAAATAAGGAGTCGCAAATCAGTTGCTTCACTGGTGTGATATCTTTCAAAAGAAAACAAAAACAAAATTCGCTGTTTCAAGTTACGGAAACAAAGGGGAGTAAAACATATATGATACGAGGACTAGATCATAGAAAATAAAGTGACAAAAGAGAATGATAACAGAGGGAAATAACAAAGGAGATGCATGGTTGCAGTGTGTTTGTGTTGTGTGTAAAATGCCGCTCGGGCAGAAATAAGGATGAGAATGGACACATGTACCCAGCAAGGACACTTTTTTGTCTTTTATGGTCTGCAGATCGGGAGCAGACAAAACGCCTGGTTGATGCAACGGCAAGGAAATGCTCGAAGAGAAATGAAACGCTCACTTGGAGGAAATATATGGGCCCGTTCAAGGGTTTGCAATCAAGGGGGTATAAATGGAGGCAGTGGAAGGGAGATTAATTGCAAAAAAAAAAGAGGGGGAAAGAATAAAAAGACACCAGTCTCAACGGAAAACCCGGCCTGATAGAACATGGCTCAACCGGTCCCATGTAAAGTAGAGAAGCGTCTTATAGCCCACTCTTCCTTTGGTTGTGGTGGTCGTGCTGAAGTATTTTGGTGGTCGGTTCTCATTTGTGCCGCGTTCAGAGCTATCCTTGGCAAGTTGAGATGAGCAGTAGAACAGCACGAGCCATAATGATCACAGAGCTTGATGTGACTGGTTTTCGCGGCCAGAGTAAAAATATCTTGATACTCGATGGGGTAGGACGAGCGGTTGGGAAAAGGCGCCCGGCAAGCCATGGCATAAATAGCGAACAGCCAAGAAGTCAAAGTCCACGTCCACATCCACGCGGTCGCTATAACGCAACGTTCAAAACCAGGCTTACATCCCGAACTTGCGAACCGGCCAGATCCTCGAGGACAGGAATAAGATCTAATAGTTCATTATCGTGGGCGTCCGAGAACCAGCTACTAATAGGAATGGCATGCTGAGGGTGGAAAATGTAAGACGTTGGAGAATTGTCGATGATAATGGTATCTCGGAGGTCGCGGCCAACTTGAGAAAGGTCCTGCGGCGTCATAGTCAGGGGTAAGTTAAGTGCATCACTTGGTTATTACAGGAACAGTGGCGAAGCACATACCTTCACATAGTTTCCCTGATGATTATAACAGCTGTCTCTAAATAACCGATGATGTATGACTTTATGGATATCTAGCTGATCTAATAGAGGATCACCATACTGCAAATTGAAAAAATGTTAGTTACTCCTGGCGTCGTCTTTCATAAATACCCGCTTTTGACGAACCTTGGATACTGATGCTGTAAAAACGACAACTTCATAGAGCTCGCCTACTCGCTTCATAAACTGATCAACGCCGGGACGTTTGATTACATAGATATTATGATATTGACCCTCGATTTCCACTGGGATGGTGAAATCTGCTTTTTCAAGGATCTTAAAAACGAGCTTTGTCAGTACAATCGCATGATAATATCATCGAAACGAAACAAAGGCGCTTTTCTTACTTTGAAGCTACTGTGGACAAGGGTTTCATCAAGGTCGAGGACAAGGCATTTGCGGCTCTGAAGATGGGGCTCGATGGGAGGTAATAACCACTGCTGCTTCTCTGGTTGAACGGGTGGAACGGGCGGGATATACTTGTTAGTCGATTCAACATGGCGAGCTAACGGAGGTGGAGGTGGAATCTCCATCGATCGCTGCGCGCCTTCGTCATGGGGTGGAGTATCCACGTCGTCTTCTATGTAGCTATCCGCGGACTGCGCATCTTGCATTGAAACATCATGATCACCATTGGTCTGCTTCGGGACGGCGTCTGTAGCTGGTTGCTTCTCAAGGGAAACGCTGGTTGTGTTGGGGGAGGTCACTTGCTCTGATGCAGGAATTGGTGGTAAATCTGAATCTTTGCTTGTATAAGCCTTGGAGCCCGAAGCAGAGCCAGAGCCTGATCCTGACATAGATCGCGCCGGAGGCTTTGAATCTTTATCAAGATCCATTTTAACCACGCTATCCGAACCAGATTCTCCTGGGACTCCTGCCGCGCCGTCATCGGCGTTAGGCTCCCTCCGGTCCGCATTTGCCTTTAACGCAACCTTTTCGTCGGAAGAGGTGGGTTCTCTGGAATCGGCGGTGCTCGAATCTGCAGCACTGGGCTCTGTCTTCTCGACTGGCGTTGGCTGCCTGCCATGGGACGACTGTGGCTTTACAGACTTTTTGGGGGGTATTTCAGGTTCTTCCTGATCGTCGTTCGACGTGCCGCCACAGCAACTGAGGAACGAAAACAGCTTCGAGGGCCCCTTTGCCATTTTTTCTTTAGGCTGATCATCTGTATCGGGCGTGGACACCTTATTGTTGGTGTCTGTGGTCATAGGTGCGTCGGTGCGCCTGGACCGCTTACTGCTTGCCAGGCTTCCAGCCCGTTTTTTACTTCCGGTATTGCTTTCAGTGCCATCTTGTGGCCAGTCTGGAGCAGCGGGTTGCCCTCGTTGTTTTGCACTGGAAGATGACCGCGATGGGACGCGAAGAAAGGATCGCTTTTTCTTTGGGCGCTCAGTATCACCAGAGGAACCTTGCACAGAGTTCGTATGCGATGTATGTTTCTCTAGAGGGGCATCGCTGATGGAATGATCATTTGGCGATAGGTTTTTTGAACTTGCATCGTTAGGAACAGGCGAGGCAGAGTCTTAGAGAATGAGGTTGGTTAGAACGAGATAGTTTCAGGCACGATATTTAAAAAACCTAAATAGAATAACTCACTGGACCCTGGGCCGTTGGATGAAGCGGTCATGGGTAGGTTCGCGAAAGATAATTCTGGCGTGTGGAAGGATGAGGTCGTGTTGATATCTAGAATGCCAAAACGAATCGAGGCAATCAATATACGTCGTTTTCAACACGCCGGGAGAGACCCGAACACGAACGCGATAGTTCAAAAACCACGACACTTGTAACCCAAATCAAAGGACTGTCAAGCAAAAGACTTTTGGCCTTTTTGGTCCTAAAGGCTATGCGACCAGAATTGTAGACTTGCTTGCTTTAAGGAAGATAGCGAACGATGAAGACTAGCTTCATTCAGCTCGACGAACAGATCGCGAAATATATCCACGAAATAGACAGCTCCGTGATCGCCTTCCCAGTCAGCCTTGAGCTGTCAATGCGGGCAAAACACGCCAGGAATTGAACCTATATAAAAGGGCGGTATCGATCAAAGAGCGGAGAATTCCAGCGGGCGAAGTTTCCGTAAACTCGCGTCTTCGCGCTAAGGGGAACGCCGTTCACAGCAGCGGTGTATCGTAAAGATCATTCAAGGGCTATCCCAACAGACCCGCAAGGCGATCGATAAAGCTCCACGAGTGTTCCAGCGGCAGATGAACGAAGTGAGACAAGAGTCGGACGAGGGGACGGCGGGCCGGAGGAGGCCCTTGCGACAGACAAAGCGAGCCAAGGCTGGGATCGAGAGCAAGCAGCCCAAGGAGGAATAGTCCCAATTTGAGAAAACGGAGGTGAAAAGACAGGTCGAACACTGGCTGGCACCAGCGAATTGGCGAAGGGGAAAAGGGTCAGGGCAAGGAACCAGCTCAACCGACTCGAGAATGATACTGATTGCGACAGGGCAGACGCGAAGACACCACAGGATATCAAGAGCAACAGAGGTAGTCGGGGTCAAGGAGGAGGAGGATGAAGGAGGAGGAAGACAAGCGGAGGCGGTTCAGCGCCAGCAGCAGCAGTAGCGGTTGGTGGTGGTTGGTGGTGGTGGTTGGAGGGATGATTGGCTTCTTGGGCTATTGGGGGTGAGTCTGGACAGACGGGAAAGGGGGCTGCTGGGTATGGTAATGTATGTACTGTACCGTAACCTGGCATACGGTAACTGTGGCCTGCCTGTAGGTTACGACTGCAGTAGCGATATCTGTAAGGTGTATTGCTAGATCACGTGAGGTACGCGCCCGTAAATACCTCGCTGCGTATTACCAACGTACTTAGGTACACGCATCGTTGTCGATGACAAACTGATTTCAAGAGCACTTGTGGCTGGAGCCATCCCATCCTGACGTTACATTGGCTGACTTCCACGCAAGAGTGGCCATTCGTATCGTTAGGAAATCGTAATGTTACCCCTGGGCACGGGCTGCGGAATTTCCATTACCGAAACGACCGCAAGTGCTAAAAATGTTGGACGTCTGAGTGGTTGTATTGGTTGCTATCTAGTGTGGGTTATATGCAGTGGTGCGGGGCGCTAGTCCGTACTAGGAAGCCTAGGGCTCTCCAACACCCCCCCTCGGACTAGCTACCGTACGGCTGTCCCTATCTATCCTTCTCAAATCGTTCAAATCCGCAATAATAATTAATTACGCAAAGCAGCACCTAGTTCCCTCATTAGGACTAGGCCTGATACATGAAATTACCGCAAAGTCGTGCTCATATCCATCAAATCCATCATATTCGTCCGTCATATCATTATTTCCATTACCGCGAAGTCGTGTTCAAATCCATTATCGTGCTCAAATCCGTTGTATCTGTTGTCGTGCTCAAGTCTGTTGTATCTGTTGTATCATTCATATCCATTGTATCATTATTCCTTTCATCTCTGTTGTGTCAACTGTATTCATTCATCATATCCATCTGGATCTATCCTTCTCCCTTTTGGTGCTTGTGAGGTTTCGGTTTGTAATGATGACATCGATGAGTGGCTCTTGTAGTGGTTCTCACAGTGGTTCTTGTGGTGGTTCTCATGGTGATTCTCACAGTGGTTCTCGCAGTGGATGAAGTAGCAGTAGAAGACATAATGGCAGCAGTGGCAGGTGTAGGTGTAATGACAGTGGCACGCGTAGCCAGTTGATCCATCAAATCATCTCTCTGCTCAAAGATATCCATTTGGTTCCATGTTGACAGAGAATCAGAGTCTCCACCCAGTTTTTGTATGAGTATTTCCATCAATCTGTCCTGTTTCTCCATGTATGCCATCATTCTCATCATCAATTTGTTCATTTGACCTGGTTCACCCCTAGGCCCAGGGGTAGGCGTATCCTGCCTATATTCATGCTCGTTTTCGTTCATATCCGCGTTGCTTGCCGGTGTATCCAACAGTCCTGCAGTAGCTCGCGTTCTTGGGGGCATCAGACCCCCCCTTGAATCAATCGTTTTCAATCGTATTCCCCCGCGATCGAAGCTCCCTTGGCTTCTCGTCAGGACTCTGTGTTTTCGTCTTTTCCCGCGATCGAAGCTCCCTTGGCCTCTCGTCAGGATTCAGCAGTTGATATAGAAGTTGCCGCTCCTTTCCCCGCGATCAAGGCTTTCAAAACAGTCACCTCTCGTCAGATTCCTTGTTGTTTCCCCCGCGATCGAAGCTCCCTTGGCTCCTCGTCAGGATCTCTATTTTCCCCGCGATCAAGGCTTTCAAACAGTCGCCTTACGTCAGGACTCTTTCCCCGCGATCAAGGCTTTCAAAACAGTTGCCTTACGTCAGGATCCTTCTGCAGTTCAGCGATGCAGCTCGCGAGACGTTTTATACCTCAGATAAATGAAAATAGTAGTAGCGGAAGGTAATTAAAAAAAAAACAAGCATTCCGGGCCATAACCTGTTGGACGTCTGAGTGGTTGTATTGGTTGCTATCTAGTGTGGGTTATATGCAGTGGTGCGGGGCGCTAGTCCGTACTAGGAAGCCTAGGGCTCTCCAACAAAAAATACATTGGCACGTGATATCATAGCTTCTGACAGAGTACTTTGTATAAAAGCGGGGACAGCTGCTTCAAAGTTGTATGTCCGTCCCACCAACTACAACCTTTCTTGTTGTTGATTTGCATGTACACGACGCTCGACACCTTTCAGCAGCATATTGTGCCTCGTATAGTAAAAATAGAATTTGAGTTACGTGTTGTTGATTACCTTAGGTATCCCCAATTACTCAATCTCAGTTCCTCCTCTAACTGCCTGCATTTCAATTGATCAGGGTATTCGGCTCTGCGTATAACCTCCTGTGCCCTTACCGCGCTTTAATTTGATATTAGAGACTGCAAAATAGCGCCCTCTCCCTGCGAGAATCAATCAGCCTAGCGGACTGACTTCCGCAGCTAAATAATATCGGCTTGGTCAAGCTGAGCAACCTAGGATACATTAGCGACCTTGAAAAGCGGAGTAAGGGAACCTGCATGGGTTCCCCGTGTACGTGCACACACAGCACTTTCGCTGTTGCTCGTGGTTTTGAACCGCAGGTTTCGCCGTGTAACCTACCAGCTTAAACTGGTCTTAGTAGTGGTGTCATTCATCATCCCTTTCGCCGAGTTCAACGACATCCGTGGTGTTTAACTAGGTATCTCAGCCACTCAGGTGCCTCCGTACGAACATTGCGCAAAATGTCAAACATATTCCTTATGCTCCCTGTGCTTTGGTGAAAGATTTTCAACGTCACTTAGGTTTTGCGCAAGCCTGCACTGTCACGCTTTGGGTCACGGTGCATGTGCTTTTTCAAGCCGACGCACAGGATGTTAGCCAGCTCGAATGGCGGCAAAATTGTCGAGGAGCAAAGCTCCATCTGCGCTGCGGAATCGAACGCGCGCCCATGAACTCGGCTCCTGTCAATCATGTATGCTGCGTACATTCCATAGACTGGTCCCACAGGTAGAGTTTGTTGCTCCTATTGGGCAGCCTATTTTCTTCAGGGCGTTTAAGGAGAAATCTAGATCGAAATGCGGTTAGCCAACAGCCTGCGCACCTACCCGATCCCCGAACCATTTTTCGCTGGGACCACTCCGGGTAATTTACCGCTAGCAGGAGAGCTAAGCCTGCCGCTCCAGCTTGGCAGCGTCCTTGTGTGCTTGGACCATTGGTCCCACTGTGATAGCGACAGCGATTAAGCAAAGCCTAGGGCAGTGTGTTATGTAGCAGGCAAAACATCCCGCAGATTATGTTGGCTAGACGTGGTCTCGCGAGGCAAATTTTCATGGACTGGCGAATGGTTTGCGGTTGCATGCAGCATGTTATGCTTCAAAAAAAAAAAGGGTTAGCCAGCCAACCAGGCGCCTAAGCTAGAAGCTTTAACCCTGAAAATATTCAGCAAACCCGCCAGCGAGAGAGGAGCTCTTCAACGTCAAGGGTAGCTAACTCTACGAATCACAAACTCGACACGCTGCTATTGAAGCATTCTTTTGGCAAAAGCCATGTACCCTAGGTAGGGATTTGATATTTGTTTGATGCTTGGTTGCTCGCTGAGTATTGATTAATCATTCGCCAGTGCGCGCAGACCCCCAATGGGCGGCTACACAGGGAGAACCAGGTTACATTACTGCGCATCCCTCAGTTACTGTATATTACACATGTAATTGTTTTTCAATTTACTAAGCTCGTATAATACAATACTTTTTAATACAACCAGCCACACTCCGGAAGCAGATCATCAGCACGTGATTTGGATGTCATGTGAGTCTCCCCGGATTCTGGGCGTCGTCACATGTCATTGAATTGCCTCCAGGTATTCTTCAGCCGAGCGTATCTTGTTTGTTTCTTTCTGACTTCATTCCTTCGAGTTACACCTTTACCTGGTATATATAGTTGGCGTCTTCCGGACCTGCAACGGGCTCAGAATACCCAGGGAGCCTGCTGGCATGACCTAATCCTATACCCACGTACCTGACACCGCAAAAGAAATCTGGCCTCCGAGAACCTGCCCTTATCGTTTCCCAATCCAAAGGCCGTTTTCGAGGCTGACAATGCAATCTCAAGAGGGGAGATAAAACGGGATATTTCAGCCCAAGTTCAGCCGAGCTGTGAGCGACTATACAAGATACTTCATACACGGACACAATGGCCGCGCAGTCGACTTTGCGGCCTCCGCAGGATCCCTTGCTCCTCCTCTTCGCCCACTATTCGAAGCTGTTGCAAGATCGATTCCGCAAATCGTCCAAGACTGCTAAGCTACTTGCAACTATAACTCTTTTACTATCGATAATCGGAAGCGGATATGGGGGATATCGCTGGTGGCATAAATGGTCGAAGGAGAGGGCTGAGGGGAAACGGCTGGTGAGGAAGAATTCCGGTCTTCGCGGCAAGGACGGAACGCGGATAATATACGTCCCCTACAAATCGTCGGTAACGACTTCCGATACCTCCAAAGTAACCATTCGCCCGACAAAATTGACGACATTCGATGCGCATCGGCGGCTATTTCTTAACCCCCCCAGGGCCGCTGGTCTTGGGGATATATCATCTCTTTCATCCCAAATTCCACCCCCCTCCACAAGACCAGGCTTGAATCTGGCCTTCCTGCACCAGTTTCTCAGTCTTCTAAGCATCATGATTCCGAGGTGGAGGAGCAAGGAAACTGGATTCTTGATTAGCCACGGTGCCTTTCTCTTGCTCAGAACATATCTATCTCTCGTGGTAGCACGACTTGATGGAGAGATTGTGCGAGATCTGGTCGCTGGCAAGGGTAAAGCTTTCCTCTGGGGCCTCATCAAATGGTGCGGAATCGGCACATTCGCATCTTACACCAATGCTATGATCAAATTCCTCCAGTCCAAAGTCTCGATTGCCTTCCGAACGCGACTCACAAGGTATATACATGACCTTTACCTAAACGATAACATAAACTACTATAAACTCTCCAATCTTGATGGCGGGGTTGGCGAGTCGGCGGACCAATTCATCACGCAGGATCTCACCCGGTTCTGTGCGGCCTCGGCGAAGCTATATTCTTCTATTGGGAAACCCCTAGTGGACCTCTTCGTTTTCAACTACCAACTCTATCGTTCGCTTGGACCGCTAGCACTGACAGGAATCCTCAGCGGATATTTCGGTACAGCAACAATACTGCGTCGACTTTCTCCACCATTCGGAAAGTTGACAGCGGTCGAGGGCAAGAAGGAGGGTGACTTTAGAGGTCTCCACTCCCGACTGCTGGCAAATGCTGAAGAGGTGGCGTTCTACGGCGGAGCTGAAATGGAACATGTGTTCCTCTCCAAAAGTTTTAAGGATCTACAACGATGGATGGAGGGTATATATAGCCTGAAAATCCGTTATAATATGCTTGAAGATATGATTCTTAAGTATTCTTGGTCCGCTTTTGGGTATCTAATCACGTCGCTTCCAATATTCCTACCTGCGTGGGGCGGCCTAGCGGGTGTTTCTGAAATGGCTCTCTCGTCTCCCGAAAGTTCTGGCAGGGAGAGAGATCGAATGAAGGATTTCATTACAAACAAGCGACTTATGCTTTCCCTAGCGGATGCTGGTGGCCGTATGATGTACAGCATTAAGGACCTTTCTGAGTTGGCAGGATACACCTCTCGCGTCTATACATTAATATCAACTCTCCACCGCGTACAGGCTAATGCATATGCATCTCGCCGTGGTTCCCATCCCGAATTATACTCACTTTCAGATGTCCAGGGCACGATCCACAGCGGATTCGACGGCGTGCGTCTTGAGCATGTACCTGTGGTAGCGCCGTCTCTCTTCCCTCAAGGGGGTGATGAACTTATCGAATCATTATCCTTCATAGTGCGTTCTGGCGAGCATCTTCTAATCTCTGGATCGAATGGTGTCGGAAAATCCGCCATTGCTCGCATCGTCGCGGGTCTCTGGCCCGTTTACCGGGGCCTGGTTAGTCGGCCAAGAGGATTTGGTGTAGATGGCATAATGTTCCTCCCGCAGCGCCCGTACCTTAGCGTAGGCACCCTACGCGACCAAGTCATTTATCCCCACAGCGAAATGGACATGCTAGAAGATGGGAGGAGTGACGCGGATCTACTTCGCGTGCTGAACGATGTCCACCTTGGCTACCTACCCGATCGCGAGGGTGGTTGGGACTGCCGCAAAGAATGGAAGGATGTCCTAAGTGGTGGCGAAAAGCAGCGCATGGGCATGGCAAGGCTCCTCTACCATGAACCTCGATATGCATTCATCGATGAGGCCACGTCCGCTGTCTCCTCTGATGTCGAAGGCTTGCTCTATGAAAAAGCCAAGCAGAGGGGTATCACTTTGATCACAATCTCCACGCGTGTTTCACTGAAAAAGTACCACACCTTCAACCTCACCCTTGGCATGGGACAGGACGGCACAGAATGGGAATTCGACCGCATCGGCACAGAAAAGGAGAAGATGGGCGTCGAGAAGGAAATACAGGAGCTCCGCAAGCGACTTGATCAAGTTGAGGGGTGGAAGGCACGGAAACAGGAAATCGATGCCGAGCTGCAAAAGGTGTGGGTTCGTGATGGCGAGGCTGAGCTGGCTCCTCCGCCATACCAGGCGGGCGAAAAAGATGGGGTCGAAGCTGAAGAGCAAAACGAACAGGGGGGTGGAGATGCGGATGCGGATGCACAGCGGAATGCGGATTCAGATGCATATGTAGATGCCCATGCAGATACGGATAGTCTGGATGCACAGGTTGGAATCACCGAGTAGAAGAAGTGTGTGAGGCGCGCTGTTTAGTGGATCGGCTGCGTCTATTTTTGTTACATCATACTTAATTTTTCCAATTGCTAGCATCACATGAATGATCCATTTGGAGCTAGTTGCATCTTCTCAGAATAAGAAAAACAACTTTTGACATCCTAACATCCCTTGAAGGCAACACGGAAACTAACATTCAGCTGCAAAGCTTGTTTGGCGGTACAGTTACAAGTACAGAGTACGCAGTAAACTATTTCCGTTTAAGGTTCCCAAACCTGGTCTAGGTAAATAATAACCCTCCTCAACGTCTAGCCCGGCTAATCAACAAATCATTCGAAGACAATGAAAAAACAGAAAAAGAAAGAAAAAGAAAAAGAAAATCAAGCAACACATGAACAGCCATACGGCTATGTCTCACCACATGAACGCAAAAACAAGCAAAAAGGATCTCGCAACATACAAGGATCCGTACGCGGATGTCATATTTCCGCGATGGCTGCTTCCCCGAGCACACCAATGACGTCCTGCCAGTGGTGGCAGCAGAACCTCCCCCTTTGGCCTCGGGGGAGAATTTCGCTTTATTTAAGAAAGCATCTGCTCTGCTTTCGGGGCCTGAGATTATTATTTTCGTGAAGATACCTGTACCAAGGACGAAAGCGGACGAAGAAGAACGGAAGAAAGAAACAAAAGAAACGAACTACAACGCCCATTTACGGACAGCTCCGAAGTAGTCCACGGGTATATGAGAGAGCGGAAATACCCTCCCACCCAATATCCTCCTCTCCTACTCACAACAATGTTATCTAATATCCATTTCATTGCTCCGGTAGAGATGATGCTCTGCGTCGCCTTCGTTCTTCTCATCTCCCCATTCCTCCTGACCTGGGTATTTACCAGCATCAAGGCACGTTGCGGGTTCCAGTATGGAGGAGACCCCCCCTTGATCCCTTATTCCATACCATGGCTTGGCCATGGATTGTTCTTCCGCCGCGGGACGACTCGTTTCTCCGGCTGGGTTAGGTTGGTTGACTCTTTCCTTTCCTTTCCTTCTCTTGCTCTCTGGGGGTGGTTCTATATCAGATAGCCCCGAGAAAGGAGATAAGCTGAGAGAACACGGGGGGAGCAAAAGAGGGAAAAGGGGTTGAATTCTAGCAGACTTTTGCTTATTTGTGTCTCGATCTCACATTTCTAGGGAAAAATATCCTAATGTTCCCGTGTCGAGAACATTAATAGCAGGGAATTACCTGTATACAGTTTTCGACACTAAACTGGCAAGCCAGATAGATCGCCGCCCAAAGCTATTCACCTTCGATCCCATCGTACTGCTCGTGAATAAAGCTTTCGGAGCCCCCCGAGCCGACCTTAAAATCCTTGAGAAAGGCCTCCCTGGTCAAAACGGCGAAGGCGACGGCCGAGGCCTGCTCCCTGAACTCCATCGACAACATTTCCCTTGCCTCAGTGGTATAAATTTGCCCCCGATGGTATCTAAATTCAGCGAGGTTTTGACTGCAAGTCTAGAAAATGCGTTTCCAAGGAAAGAAAGCTATTGTAACAGGGTGGACTCATGGAAAACTCTGGACTTTAACGAGTTCCTGATGCGGCATTTCACGCTTGCTTCCATTCCGATGTTAATGGGGACTCGTCTCATGGAAGTTTGGCCCCAAGCATATGATGATCTTTGGAAATTTGATTCATGGGCATTGGCACTTACGACGAACTTACCCGGCATATTTATGCCAGAGGCAGCTGCAAGTCGAAGCGCGATGGTTTCTGTCTTAGAACGATGGGAAGAGGAGGCATCCAAGCACCGAAAATTTGAGGACGTGGAATCGGAAGATCCTGGGTGGGATGAATATTGGGGAGCCAGGTTGATGAGGCAAAGACACCGTACATTTCTAAACAATGGCATCAGTAAACGAGGGCGGGCTGTTTTCCATCTAGGCGTTATGTGGGCGTACGTTGTTCCCCTCCCCCTCTCCTATTGCATTCTTTCTCTCCATCTAATGCATAGCTGATTGGTCCGTAACTTAAGAACAAATGCAAACGCCGTCCCGGCCGCGACATGGATGCTAATACGTTGCGTTCTTGACCCACAACTCTACGGGCGAGTTCGTCGCGCAATAGCATTGTCTCAAAAACAAGACGGCACGCTGGACATCGGAACCCTAGCCACAAACAAGCTCATAAAATCGCTATTCCATGAGGTACTTCGGCTATACGTGTCGTCACCATCAGTCCGGCTTGTCTTAGAAACGACTGAGCTTGGAGGTTACGTGTTTCGCAAGGGAGGAACGATATTTGTTCCCGGCAGAGAATTGCAAACAGATCCAGATGTTTGGTCTCCGGACGGCACATTTCCGGATGCTTCTGAATTCTGCGCGGAAAGGTTTATTGATGAAAACACGGGAGCGGAAATTAACGCGAGTACGAAATTGGAGGACCTAGACGGACAGAATGTGATTATCAAAACTGGATTGACACCGTCGGCGGACGCGATGTCGATACCCGGCAGAGCAAGATCAAAGCCGTTCAGAGAACGAATGAACTCCATGCGTCCATTTGGAGGGGGCACCTCCTTCTGCCCTGGAAGGAACCTCGCGATGTATGAAGTTGTTGTTGGCATGGTGGCCATATTGTCGGCATTTGACATCGAGGTTGATAAAGAAGCACTGGCTTCGAATGGAATGCCGCAACCAAACACTGACTTGTCGGGAACAATGGGACCAGATAGGCCGTTTATGGTGAGAATGAAGAGGCGAGCGACTGGGAAATAGAGTCCACGGGGGCTTAGGTAGACATTCCAAGTATATGGCGGAGCATGGGTATGAAATTATTAAGAATATAGGGACATGGAACAACAGAGAGTATGCAAGATTGGTGGCAGGATTGGTGTTTATTTCTAGTTAGCAAACGACAGATTATATAGATATATATATGAAGAAAGTAGCAAAATAGTCTAGGATTTCAACGATCAGCCATTATATACATACATAAAATCATAAGCCATATTCGGGTTATCAATGAGCTACTTCACTCCCTATAATCCATTCCATTACACGGGATATGTTCGTATGAAGCTTCTCTGAAGCCGCTGCAAGCACCTGGGATTTTAGCCATACTGAAGATAAACTGGATACGGACGATCCGGTCGCTAACTGCTTTCAGAGCTTCATTATTCGAGCACCGTCTTTTAACGTATCCGTTTCACATTCAAAGATGTTACGCTTCTTCCAAGTTCTTCAAGCATGGACGGATGAGCACGAAGAAATAGTATGTGGACTTGCACCCAAAGGCCTTTTCTTTTTTTGTAAGTTTCATATCTTCGGTTTTGACAAATCGTCTTGAGGCGAGGCTTCATCATATTTGGATAGGAGCCTTTTTGCGTTCGCATCCGGGTTAATTCTTACATCATTCTCCGTGAGTTGACCTCGACACCAGGATACCAGGATACTGCCTCCAGGACTTCGGAGCAACTGTCAGGTGTCAGTATCGATTTTCTTTGGCGGGGTTCGATGTAACTTACCTTATTCCAGCCAGGCGCATATGCCCCTGCCACCATATCTCTGATATATTGGTAGCCGGATCGATATGCCTCTACAATTACATAGTGTGAGAGGGCATATTCCTCTCTTTTAACCCCCCTTCCCATGCTCCATCCTTTTGCCAGCTAACTCACATTCCTTCCGCCAGTCAGTGGAGCATGAAGAACAACCAATACACATAGCCAGGTGCTCGATATTCCTCCTATTGCTCTGTGTAGTGAGGCATGAGGTGAGCCCCCTCTTGAGAATTTCTTTTCATATACTTACTGGACATCTCCATAAAACTAACTCATTTCCTTCCCTTGTACGTGAATGAGATTAACACATTGCGTGGTGTTATCGAAATAAAAGCTGCAATATTTGCGTCACACTGAAGTTGCAAATACCAAGCTCACAATTTAGAAAAGGAACAACTGAGACCTCCAGGGCTCAATCTCTTCATGAATTTAGAAGCGACATCATAAATTTTCAAAGCTCACTTCTCTCTGCTCATTCTCACTTGAAGGTTGGTTTTTCTGAACGCACCAATCAGATCCACGGCTTCATATGGTCCACGTGACCTTTGTTCGATTTTAAATTTCTCATTTTATATCATATTCATTACTTTGTTGCTTTTTAAAATTCATAAAGACGCGTCAACTATTTCATTTCGGGGGAATATATCTAATGTAAAATGACCAAAAAATTAGAATCTCCTTTTTAGCCGACTAGTACACTTTTTTCTCGATTCAAAATGCCGCCTCTTCACCCGCCGTCCACTGAAGATGACGAAGGCGTCGTCAAGGTCTGCATTGACAAGACGTTTACGGATGGAGACATAAATCGCTGGCCGACAGAGACACGGTTTGAAAGAGAAGATCCGCATATTTATTTGCTAAAATTGGCTAGTATGTGGATGAAAGAGAGAGGCGAGGCAAGACCAGGTTAGTGGGTGTCTTTGATCTCTTCGATATGGTATCATGCTTTCCTTTGTCGTAACTATTTCGTTTTCATGTTCTGAATAACTGTTGCTTTGTAAACTATTGCATGAACGTGCCGTGCGATGTTCCTTGTGCTGCATCTTCAATTCTTCGCCATGTTCTACCCTTCTCAAAACTTGAAGAATTGGGTTAGGATGTATGAATAGTTGGTCAAAGTTTTCGCGACTTGACGAGCTAGTTCTTGGAGTCTCCATCTGTATTTTTGGGCTCGATATTACATATATCGAATTTGTTGCTTGTTGATTCCCTATATCTACTCAAGCGTTGCCATGTTAACAATTGATTCAACCCTGCCGGAGTTTAGGGAAACAATATATTCTGGACCAACTACCTGAAGGATATGTATTTATGTCTCGAGCACGTCAACAAAATCCCGAGCTTGTCAGTACTAGTGCCTCTGCCAGATGAAAATGTTTGTACAGTATATTCCATGAACACAAGCTGATTGGCATCGAAATAACACCAGCGGGACAAATATCTATACGGCCACCCATCAGGATACTACTATAACTCTCCAAATCGATTCTGGCCTCATTTTTATTATTTAATGACTCACGGTGCCGCTCCATGCCGATGCGATATCTGCAAAACCGGCAAGCAAGCAATTGACTACGACGACCCTACCATGGCGAGACAGCGGCGCAAACCTGGCCCCAAGCCTAAGCAGAAGCTTGGTGGAGGGAGCAAATCTACAAATGGTGCAGGAAGGAGATTCGGTAAGCGATTTACCCGTTTGCACTTGGAGAATATATCGCGGTCTCTTCATTGATACGTAGCCTCTGACATGTGCTGGGGTTGGTATAGGGCGTCCTAAACGGAGAAACTATCCGGCTGAGGATGAGGAGGGAACACCAGATGTGTTCAAAATCCTAGTTTCCAAACTAAAGCAAAGAGGCAGTATCGACCAATCGATTAAAGAACCATTAAGTATGGACTGGAGAGCACAACGCAACACGCTACAAGAACATCTAACTGGAACTTTTATGCAACATTCATTTATCCCCCGGCTTGGCGAACTTGTTCTCTGGTGCTACTCCTTCCAGGGGACAGAGCTTAAATTCAACTGGGTGACTGAAAGGTTCGAAGTGTATTGCCGGAAAACGCGAAAATTCCTTGGCACCCCTGAATGGCGAGCAGGAACTGTTGCGCAAACGGCCGAGGAACCTCCTGTTCTTGAAGACATTATTACGGAAACCAAGAAAAGATTTGCTGTCAACACATCTGGTTTCCGGATAGAGACATTCCCGGACCCAAATAGCACTGACAAGAGCCTCTCGCGCCAATACAAATATGTACCCCTGAACTGCATTCGGCCTCTGAACTACTGGCAGATATTTCTGCAAGGCGTCCTTCCTGACGACTATCACCCATCTATTAAAAACGCGCTCACAATCATGACTTCGTGCTCCGTGGTCGACAAGTACCATTTCAAAGGGACGTGGCCGGACGCAACGATATATTGTAAAGGAATATTTATTGGCTCCGAATTCCTAATAAAGGGTGATGGCGTTAGACTCACGCCACGCTCACCACCAGTTTCAGCGGATCCATACAACAGTGTCACCGATGTCCTAGTCATAGAGAGCATCCAGGTCAAGCTCAGAAACTGCGACGCCGACCTTGCCTCTCCCCTGCTATGTCAGTCAACTGCAGTTCGACTTGTGGGCAAAGCTTACACACTATCTCCGAAAAATGCCTATCGAGAGCCGGATTCGACTAGGGCTCCGAGACCGCTTACAGATGAGGAAGTCATCAATTCGTTCGAGTGCGTGGGAATGAGTGGCTATGGCAAATGGTACCGCATGCAACCAGAGAAGCAACGTATTCAAATATCCCTAGATCACGTTGTCGGCCGTTGCTACGAATCAGAGGCCATGTCCCTCATGTTCGATGAGATCTCGCTGGGACTCGATCTGGAAGGGGTGATGGCTGGCCGTGAATATGGCCGATTGACCGACCAACGATTAGCCCCGGGCAGAGAGTGGTTCTTCGGAGATACCAGGGTCGAGACGCTTGCCCTGGAAAGCTTGAATTTGGAAGAAGTTGGCATACACGATGACATGCGAGATCCCAAGATGTTCCGCGCAAATCTGCATATTATTGATGGCACGGCGACGGGCGCAGATATCAGAGATGCCAAAATTCCCCGCGCGATGGGCAGGCCACCACGGTCGGGACTCATTGGTGGCAGAACTACGTCGTCCACGTTTGAAAACGTGGGCAAGATGAGTTCGCTGGTGACTAGTGCGCTTGGGCCGCTGGAGGCGTCGGCAACCCAGACGCCGATGGACCTTACGTCTGCTGCTGCTTCGGACGTCAGTGAGAGTAGCGAGAGCAGTGAAAGTGACGAGCTGCAGAGTGCTCCCCAGCAGATACCCGTGATCCGTGGCGGAACAGAGGAGAGCGATGGCGGTGATTATAGACCGAGCGGTTCGAAGCCGAAAAGGGCTAAATACGCATGACCCATTTACCTTCCGGCGTTATGATTTGGACAAGTTTCAATTTTTTTTTTTTTTTTTTCATCAGGTTGGTGTTAGGCTGTTTACGATTGCAATGGGGTTCCTCCGTTCCTCCCGAGACGGGGAGCACTATTTCAACGCAGGGCTGGGTGTGATGTGAACAGTTCATTTTCGGGTCTTTTGCTCATGTCCATTTTTATTTCATTCTACACATTTAATGTTTGGCCCTCTGCCTCTTTTTTTGTCCTTCCCCATGTACTACTAACGAGATACCTCTGTATTCTACCCTCCCCTTTTAGCGTTTTAAGACCGCTAGTGGCGCCCAAGTGATAGTTGAGCATACAATGTTACTTCTATGTTAGCAAAATATTTTCATTCTGTTCCAAAGCGCTGCCACAACCATGCATAGCATGATATGGTTTACCCAGAGTAATCAATATAAAGGCAATCAATCCTAAATAATAAATATATGAAATAATAAAATAAAATAAAATAATATCCCCGCCCAGCTAGGTCTCAATATACGATACAGTCAAAACAAGTTAACTAACACAGTAAAAGAAAAAAAAGAAAGAAAGGAAGGAAGGAAGGAAAAAAACTAATGATTCCTCTCCACCACCTCCTTCGCAAAATCCGCAAACGTCTTTCCCTCCTGCACCTCGTCACCCAGATTCGGCTGCGTAAACACAGCCAACGTATTCCGCGCAACCTTCCCCTTCACATTCTTCACCCCTCTCACAAAATGGGGCACGGCCTTGAATCTCCCCTTGGTAATCAACTCCAGCGCCTCCCCCGTCTGAAACGCCAAACAGTCCTTGGGGATATTCACCTTGACAACCTGTCCTGCCCGTGAGCGGATATACAAGCCGGCCTTCGGGTCAGGGGATTGAGGTAATTCGGGGATACCGCTGCTCGACGAAGAAGAAAAAGCTGATGATGGTGATGGTGATGAGGAGGAGAAGTGGGCGGGCGGATTTGCCTCCTCATCAACGAACATGGCGGAGGTGAGGCCAGTGAGGCAGCTGTGGTCAATGTGCGTGGCGCACCAGTCATCCTCTTCTTCAGCTTCGTCGTCCCCACCTGCGCCTGCCCGCACGCTGTCCGTTCCAGCCTCGTCTACCACAGGAGGGAAATAATGCAACAACCTCGCTTTGGTGGTCAAGCTCGTCTTGACAACATGCTCCAAATAACCGCGCTTATACCCTTCGATATTCGCCAGCGCATAGCGATCGCAGGCGCGCGCTACCAGCGTCGCCGTATCGATGATCAGGGTGCAGAGTTGCTCGATGCTATTGCGGAAAGTGGGCAGGTGCTGGGCATTGGGCCAGATATTCGGGGCGGTGTACTGGGGGAAATCTGGAAAATCGTTCTCGGGCGCATTTTGCAGAGATGGGTCCTGGTAGAATGCGCAGTTTATGTAGTAGGAGCCCTTGAGAGTGTCGAAGTGGCCGGAGCGGAGGGTTTCTTTGCCACAGGACCAGCCAACGAGGTATTTGGATGCGGGGCTGGAGAGGCTTTCTGAGAGGAGGGATTAGGGTGATTATTTATTTCTTTTCTTTTTGTAGTAGATACCAAGTTCACATACCGAGCTCATCCTGTGGGAGCGCAGCTACATAAGAAGCATTTGATAGGGCTGTGGCGCGTAGCTCTTTGAAGCGGGCGGGGAGGTCTTTTACAATAATGATACCGAGTGAAGACGGGCCAAAGGCTTCAGTTAATGTCTCGAAAGAAACGGAACCTGATATATGTTATACATAGAGTCAGCATCTGCATTTATTTATCTTTTCATGGGAGGAATATAGTTGATTACCCTCTTCAAGCTCTTTTAAGCTAACTGTAACTGCCTGTCCCTGGATGGGCGCAGATGAGTCCATTTTGATATAGATATAGATCAAGTTAGGATTTGCTGCTGATGCGGGGGAGAGAGAGCTGAGCCCGGTTTATATACCCCGTATACAGGGCATCATCGGCCGACTCCGACAATCTTTTTAATATCCTGGTCTCCAGGGATTGGGGATTGCGCGGGGAGCCATAAGGGTATTTATTTACTGTACAGTACTATGTAGTATCGCGGGGAAGTTAGTCAAGGATTGCGGGGTTTATCTACACTTACAGATTGAGGCCTACATACAGCGCTTGAGGAGTTGAGTTCAATGTCAACAACGCCTGGAAAAGTAATAAGTAACTAATATATAGAGAAGATTGTATACATGCACTCTCTCCGTATATATACTTGTACTGTAGTATCCCGTTCACTTATCTGCTATCAACCACCTACCACATGTGTTGCTGTGTCAACTCCGTAACTTAAGTTTTTCGGCAGAATAAAAGTTAGCAACTTATCAAATATTTATCAACCTGCCAATCGTTGCTGCACAATCGCTTCAAAACTACAATT
The DNA here is from genome assembly GCA_001014755.1 of Blastomyces silverae. Lineage (NCBI taxonomy): Eukaryota > Fungi > Ascomycota > Eurotiomycetes > Onygenales > Ajellomycetaceae > Blastomyces > Blastomyces silverae. Next base: position 1,467 of record LDEV01000722.1, on the reverse strand, counting down.
TCATTTGGCTGCAACCTACAATTTTCCCTCTTTTCATCAGATCAGTCTCCTCATGCATTGAGATATATGATGAGAGCATTCTCTCAGGCACTTAACACAGTCTAGCATTCTCCTCAGTTGTTTCTCATTCACCCGTTTTCAGCCCACCCTTCTCTTGTCAATCAACACTTTAATTGAAATCGCACATTTTATTCTCACAAAAGTTTTTCTCTAATGGTCTGATTTAAAGATCTAAACTCACTTTCCTCTCTTCAATCTCTCTTCAATCCCAACAATTTTACAATGGAGTCTGGCCATGTTAAACCAGAGCCCACTCAAACACCAGGGATCTCCCCCTGCAACCGCCCATTCGCTGAGAAAGTCGAGGCGGCTCTCAAGGAGCTGAGACAGAAGCAATTCGCCAGCACATCTTCTGCTGCGACCTTGACACAGACATCTGTAACACCTGCTGCAGGGACAACTACAAGTACAACTACTGCCACCGGCGCCATGGATGCAGCCGATAGCGGTAACTTGCAGGTCCAGCAAACCGAGTCTGCCTCTGCCCTCGAGGAGACCACCAGGCGCGTGGATCGCCCAATCACCCTACAGCAGCCTGAAGAAAGGCTAGCTGCAAAGAGAAAGAGACCTGCCGTTGACCCTGTCAAATGCACCTGTGCGGTCTCCGAAAAATGCCCCAGAGCTGCGAGGGATGGCGTGGTAGACTGTCGAATTGGCCATGGCGTCCCTATCCCCAAGCGCAAACAGGCGCGTGTAGGCCCCAGACCTGCTCGCGAAAAAGAGCCGTGAGTATATAGCTCTCTCTCTCTATATATTGTATTTTTCTTGTAGTACCTTTCTATTATTATTGTTATTATTTTATTTGTCCACTTATTATTATTATTATCATTGTTAATATTTATTTGTTTTTGCTGCGCGTCATTTGCGAATATATCACGTCGAGGGAAAACAAACATAGCTAACTCCCCCAATCCCAGCTTCCGCTACATCTCACCGAAAGAAAGAGGTCGCCTCCAAAGATCAGCGGACGATGTCCTCTCATTACTCACGCTCTTCAAAAAAGCACCCACCGCCCCGGAGAGCGAGCGCCCCGCCATATTCAAAAGAATGCGAGGACGCATCCAACAACTGCAATTCTACGACGTCAGCGCAGCTCTCCCTTCCCTCCTTCAAAAATTCATGGATTACGACACCGGCCTTCCAGCCATCATTAACAGCCCCGACGACGCCGTCCCCTGGGACATCAAGTTAGATTGCGAAGCGATCCTCATCCGCTGGGAACGTGGGGACTTCGACCCGAATTTACTCCGTGGCATCATGACGGGTGAACGCGTCAGAACCGCCCGCAGACTCGATCCCACCTACGAATTCAAACGAGACAGCATCGTTATCGGCGACAACGACCTGCGCAACGGCCAATGGTTCCCGCTGCAAATCACCGCAATCCGCGACGGCGCCCACGGCGAA
>LDEV01000715.1:0-25347 GCA_001014755.1 Blastomyces silverae | reverse complement strand
ACTGTAAAAAATCTGAGCTCTGTCAATTACTACTTGAATATAAAAATCAAAAAGAATGAAAATAGTATTAAACTCTTATAATTTATCTATATCAAATTAATATTGAATAAGTATAAAATAATAGATTTTAAAGTTATAAAAATCTTTATAAAATCTGTATTCAACTCACAGTCTAACTCTGAATCTTTTAATAAGTTCAAATATTAGTAAGCTGTTAAATCACTTTAATATCTCATCACTTATATTTATTTTAATATTTTTTTTATAACTGCTAAGTTTACACACTGATTAAGTAAACTAATATAAACTTACTGAATTACAGTTAAATAACTCTTTCACTATATTTACAGTATTATAGACTACTTTATTCACTATATCACTGATATAGAAGATTTCAATTTTAAAGTCTATATTAACTTTAATTGAGCAGATGATACTAATAATTATAAATTTATATTAAGTCTTTTAATTCATCTTATAGACAGCTTAATTATATGAAAATCTGTTAAATAAATAATTATAACTCTAAGTATTATAAAAGCTGAGTATATATTTATTAGTGAAGATTTAAAAACTATAATCTAACTGTATAGATTACTCATTAAACTTAGATTTCTATTTTCTAATTATACAGTCTCTCTTTATATTGATAATAATAATATAATCACTGTAGTTAACAGTAATAAAGTCATCTATAATATATATTATATTAATATTAAATATCATCACATCTGTGATACTACTACTTTAAATATTATTAAGATTAAATAAATGAATACTACTAATATAACTGTAGATATTTTTATAAAGATATTAATTTTTAAAGTTTATAAAAGCACTCTGACTAATATAAAAATTCAAATATTTACAGTATATAAAATACTGTGAGTATTCTGATATATATAAGATCTAATTAAGCTGATATCTCTGTGTTAGAAAACTTCTCTTATTTTTTATTTTATTTTCTTAATCTCTAAAAGCTCTGTAAGTCTTTCATAAATTCTCAGTAAAAGATACTACTATTTTTATATATAATATTCTCTTTCTAGTTATAGATTTACTCTGCTAAGTTATAAACATTCACTCAGTGAAGTGATAGTTAAGAGAAGTATCAGATTTTCTCTCTACAGACTAACTACTTTCATCTAAGCAAGATGTTTACTGATTATTCAGTGACTGCCTGCACATATAAAAGGCTGCACAGTAGCTAGTTCTTTAATATCAATCAACTACTCTATGATTATCTCCATCAATATTATATAAACAAAAAAAGAATATAAAAATTAAAATATGGAGCCTCTCAACTGAAATTCGAAAAGTAGAGTGTTGATTTGTATGAGGGGTTACATATCCGCTTCGCCGCATCGGGTGTCTGAATCAGCAGTGGAGAAAGGATAACCTCCATGTCGTGACTCGATCTTCCTCGGACAACGGGACGGAGTGAAACGAGAAGAGGAGGTGGATTTTATGGAGACCGGTTACATTGAAACGCCGGGTTAAACGGCCTTGTGGGGATGGGGAGGGACGAGTCGCTGCATCCTCTGCACCATGATGATTACTGTGCTGCTGGTAGGTTGCTGGTATAGCTTCCCCCCCTGCTCCGTACGTCTCTTTTAAAATAAAATGAATTAGTAGCAGTCGCCGACACACGCAGTGTATCGGATTAGAAAGAAAGGAGGAAGTAATACTGAGCGGAGAGTGATCGATGCTGGAGAAAGAAGTTGTAAGTCAGCATGAAGTCGGCGAGGATGCGGCTGGAGTTGCTTACGAAATGGATTAGTAATCTCTCCTTTCCCCTTTAAAACAACAGCAAATACGGCCTTGACTGGAGTCATAAGCACATTCAAGGGCTTTGAGTGCGACAATTGACGCCATTCCCTCCTCGCTATCCCAGTCGAATCCCTCTCTTCGACACTATGAGGAATCTCCTTGGAATTGCCGTCTTTTGAATGCTGATGCCTTTGTTTAGAGTGACCATCTGCTCCTGGCTCAGTACTTCATATATTTGCTCCATTTACGGATGAACTGCCGGATACAAATGAATTAGTAAACCGTGTCTCTCTGGTTTGGGAACTGGCCTTTGTTTCTTATTTTCCCTTCTGCTCCTTGCATATCTAACATGGTTCTGTAATTCTTTGATGAGAATATGAGCTCTGTGCACAGTGCTGCAGTTTCTGTTGTGCTCACCTGTTTGCTCTGCAATGATGATACCTGACAACTCATCACAGTCTGAGGAAGAATCAGATGATATCAGAAATGCTCTGATATCACAAATGTGTATCTTTGAGGATCATTTCATGGAATCCTGCTGGACATGAAGCCACACAGGATAGACCTGCAGAGCATCATCAAAAGAGAAGTGGATTTTTCAGACAGATACTTCATCATGATGTGATGAGAGCCGCATTCCACACTTCTGGTGCTGTGACAACCTCTCACTGATGCTGACACAGAGCCTGACAACAATCACAATGAGCACTACAAAATATCTAGCACTTCCTCTTTTGCTTCTCACTCGCGTTCTTGCATACATATGCGTACTTCTCTCACTGTCCGCAGCTCAGCTCCTTCACGCGATCCTGTGGACTTCGCTTTGTGCTGGGATCCACGCTCTCGAGAAGCCTTGCACTCATCCCATCCTAACCAATCCTTGAACGCGTAAACTCGATGGCTCTCCTGAGTGACGTTGTTTTGATCTCCGTTGTTTGTGCTGTTACTGTGTTCTTGTCTGTTTTACTGGTGACTGTCCTTTGCCTGCGCTATCGCCGGAAGAATGTCCTCCATTCCAATGGGCCCAACCCCAATTTATACCCCCAGTCGCGTGGGTTATTCCACTCGACATTTCCTTTTTCATACGCCGGCGCAAGGCAATGGTCTGCAATTAGCTCCACGGAAAATATCCACGGGCGGGTGTCTTCTCCGGGTATTCTGGAACCGGCTCCATGCCATATCTCTGAAAGGAGATCTTCACGTATGTCGACAATATCGTCGCGTAATTCGCGTCGTCTGCAGAAGAAATCAAGTAGGGACATACATTTCGAGTCTGTCGCACCTCCATGTTCGTATACGAGCCCCCCAGACGTTGGAAACATTGATTCATCTCCTCGCTCAATCGCAGAGCTTCAAGCAGACTGCATTCCAAATAGGAAACCACCTCTGCAGCATGACGACACCACCGATGAGGATGCAGGTGGCCGTATCACTTCATGGCCACTGATTACAAGAAAGGGGTCATACTATGACATTACTGCAACCATGCGAGGAGGCCCATATATGGTTGATTCTGAATTAACCAAAAGACGGTCAGAAGGGATTCTACGTCAAGTTCCGGGCTCTCCTCCAAAGCACGGTGTACCCCCATTGCCGGCTCTGCGCCCGCTTGTGGTGCCTCATCTGACCAGGCACAATTCTATGCTGTTTTCAAACAAGAGTCTGGAAACTGCAGGCAGCTCGATACTTGACGATCCTGTCAGGGAGGACTTGAATGATTCGGTTGATTTAGAGGCGGCCAGAGAACCCTGCCCTAGGACTCATGAACGGTATACTTCGACAGGTGGGTGGTGGTTGTCCCCGCCTACCGCAGGCGGATTGGTATCCCGTATCCCACAAGCAACGTCACCCCGGCGCTACAGCTCGACATCCGCTAGCTCATACAGGCGCGTCGAAGATCACGGTTCTCCCAGACGAAGTGCATCGGTGCATTACCCGGAAAAATCGTCCCACATTTTGGGTATCCAGTCGCCAGCTAGCTCCTACCAGCGGCATGCCCCTTCACCCGGAGTATCGCGCTCACTCACGAGTGGCCCATGGATTCAAAGTAATATCAGCAATCGAATGGGTCAACTGCCTACAAATGAGGTAACCACTTCTTCCATCCATGAAAATGGCCGGAGATTGGACCAGCCACATTCTCAGTCAGCCATATTGAAGCCTATCACTGACAACGGGAAGAATTGTGGAACTCGACAGCTGTCAAACGCCAATGGTTGTGCACCCAAGCGAGCTCAATGTGCCGGTTCGTCACGCTTATCGACCCGGGGGAAAATATCTATCGACGAGGAAAAGAAGGGACATCAACGCCGAAAGAGTGTCAGGTTATCCATTTTTCAACAAAACCCCATTCCAACTTGCTTGTCGCCAACTATTGAAGAGTCGGAAGACAGTTCGTGTAAATCTACACCTCGACCAAGAACCGTTACTCCGACCCGCCAAGCTAAGGAATCTTCCGAGCTCCCATCAACCACCGGGGATTCTAAAAACCCCTTTGATAACGATGAGCAAAACTTGGGTGACGATGAAGGCGGGGAATCTACGCCTACTCCAGTCGAACGTAGCACAGAAACGAAAAAACTGTCGACAACAAGTCCTTCCAGCGTCCTAAGCTCTTCCCCAACCCCCAGTGATGAAAGACCAGGTATTCCCCGTCGTTCATCGCTCCGCCGAAACTCCTCGACTGGCTTACGATCTCAGCATCAAGCTCAGCCCCAACCTACGTGCTCCGCATCAGTAACGTCTACTATTACTGCTACCCCTACAAGCGAGCACCACGTATCGACTCCATCGCCAACCACGCCCACGCATACGGTATCCGGCTTCCCTGGTTTAGAGAGTTATGCCAACATTATCGCGAATATGGACAAAGACGCGAGGAATCTCAATGGCAGCGATCGCCCTACGAGAAACGCTTTTGCTCTCCCCGAAAACTCTGAACTGTTAGAAGAAGAAACGGGAGCGTCAGGTGGGAAGAAGCCAAGACCTCTACCTGTCCTACCCATCCCGAAAGTGTCCCAACCGCCATCCCGCTCCCGCCCCCCCAAATTTCGAGCAGCACTCACAACCATACAATCTGTCTCCAATATCGCGATGCATGATGAGCCTTATGGAGGTTGTTGTGAGGGTAGTGACAAGGAGAATGGTGGTAACGCTACCAGTAAATGTGACGACGGCAGCGGAACTCCCACTCCGAAACCCAGCCCATCGCAGTATCGCCAGTTGGGAAGAGGGGAAGCAGGAGCTAGGTCTCCCATTCTACAAGAGGGAACTGAATTACCTTCTGACACGCAAGAGGGATCCGTAGCGCCGCCGGCTTCAACGCCGTTGAAAGCGGGAACCGGATTGGGGACGGAACAGCTGACTTCATCGATTGTGAGAACGCCTGGGAGCATGTATGATCAGTTTGGATTTTTGAAGGAGTGATGATGATGGTCGGCCCTGCTTGATGGAAATATGGGGGAAGGTAAGGTAGGTTTGGAAAATGGTGCAAGGCAAGATGAGTTATTATTGTTGTTCAATTTTTTTAATTGCTATTGGTTCGAGGTGGTTCTGTCTGTCTTCCGGTTGGAACTGTTTGGACTGCTGCTTGGTGCCTGTCCATTAAAGGTCTTCTGTCGTACGTTGCTCTTTTCTTTTCTGATCTGTTTGGTTTTTGTTTGGCATGTTTACTACTGGGAATGGGTTAATATTTCGCTGACTTTAATAATTTGTCCTGGATGTCTATTTGATTTCGTGTTAAGTTGCTCGGATGATTTGTTTTGACTTCGATTCTTGGGCGGATCTGGAAGATGTAAGTGTATACGAGCTTGGTCATATTCGTTTCCTCTTGCAGGTGATGGTTCCACTTCTGCTTGAAGTTGTATTTGTATTCGATTTGCGTGGACTCAGTTATTTTTCAGTGACTTTTGTGTGCAATTGTTGTTTATTTCACGCGTCTATTTTTTCTCCAATATATCAAATCGCCGTCTTAATGTTTAATTGCACCCGTAGTAGTAGTAGCTCTCTCAGGATGAGCACCCCCAGTCTGAAGGCAAATAAATGCAATTAATTATGAGCTTTTCCCTAACTCCTTTTGTCGTAATCATTCTTCCTTTCATGGCTATACTTTCCTGCCTAGCAAGGTAGTTATCCAATATACAAGTCAGAAAGTATACCTCGAGCTTGGAAAGAGAAAATATCGTAAAACATCCAAATTCACAGAATATTCCTTTTTGAAACAAAGAACGCTCAACCCGTCCTCCTCCACTTCGTCTCCTCCCCACCCTCACCCGCATCCGCATCGCAACCGACCCCCGCATCCTCCTCACCCCCTTCCTCACGAGGTCTAATCGACCCCGCCCCTGGGCCCAAAGACACCCCACCCGCCCCTTCGCCCTCCTCACCCTCATCACCATCCCCACCTTTCCAATTCCCTTCCTCATCAAAATACTCATGCACATTCTCCGCCGTAATCCAACCTCCACTCCCGGGCATCGCAGGCGGTAGGCCGCCCGCGTTATTGCCAGGAATGATCAGTCCGTTCTGATACAAGATACTACCATCCAGTTGTTGGGTTGGGTTATCCTGCATCTCCGCGTCACCTTCGTCGTCGCTTCCAGGTTGCGAGGCTGGGTCTGGATGCAGGTTCGAGCAGGCTGAGACGGCGGCAAAGAGGTCTTGTGTTGGGGTTTGGCTGGGTTTATTTTCTTCTTCTGCAGTGATGAGATTGTCTTCTTCTTCTTCTTGTTGTTGTTGTTGTTGCTGCTGTCCCCGTGCTTGAGGTTGTGGTTGGGGGGATTGGGGAGGCGGAGGCACAATTGTTAGACATGTGCTATCTTCTTCCATGTCCTCGTCCTCCTGGTTGTCATTGCCGTCCGTTGCAAGTTGCATATATAGGCCCTGCACGGTATTTTCATCTCCGGTGGATGTAATGGCGGGGGAATTGGAGTTAGGTATCTGCAGGCGCTGAATCGCATGCAGGGAGATCGATGGGTATGGGATCGCGACACCGGTTTTAGAAGGCTGGGAGTAGATGAGGAGGCGCCTGTTTCAACGTTAGAGGTACGAACCATTCTCATAGAAACATCATTCACGTGGGTAAAATGTATATCCATACTCAGATGTTACCCAAACATCCACTCCATCTATCACAATCTCTTTCTCCCCATCCGAACTCGCGGCAGCAGGAGCTGTAGCGGAAACGGGAGTTTCGCCAACTGAACTGCCATTCACAGCTTCAGCTCCCGTCACACTTGGTCGCAACCCACTCAAAGCAGCGGATTTCCTTAATTCTCTTTCTAAAATCACGATTTTACATCGTTCGCTCAAATGGTGCAGGATCGGGGGACCTGAGTAGAAGGATGCTGGCGTATGCGACTGGTGTTCGGCAAGCGGAATAAATGAGGAGGCTTCCGGGGGATTGTGAAGGACTTCCATTGCGAATGTGAGACGACTTCTAGCCCGGTTGATAAAACTGCTAAACGGAGCTTTGGGTGTTGTAGCGCGTTCGATGCTGCTATCACCGTCCGCTCGCGATCTGTTTTTGGCGGCGAAAAGAAACAACGGCGGCGGGATATTGTTGGTGACTAAGCAGAGCTTGCTTTTGTCCGCTCCAACCACACCTCAGCGTTACAATTACTGTATGAGGGAGCGGATTCACAGCATTTAATGAATGATATTATTGCTATAGATATACTAAAGGCTACCGCATCGTGTATGTACAGTACATTTACGTACATGCTCATATATAACTACCCAAGAGACAACGCTCGTGGAGGGAGGGGGAGGGAAACAGGAGACGACAGGTAGAAGCCAGGCGTAACTGGCTTTGAAACCCCTTAACTTTGTCCATTATGCCTTGTTTATGAATGGGAGTCTTCCGATCAAACCTTCTATGGGCTCACCCGTCAAGATTTTTAGCAAAATGTTCTCTACCATCCATGCTGCCTCTGGAACAATTTGCCCACCAGCTACCATGAGCTTTGCAATCAAAGGCGCGAGGGTTACCGCGTTTGTTTGTTTAGACGGTCGCTCCCATCCCTCATCATATGGTAACCGTTCTTGCTCTGCGTTTTCAATTAGAAATCTGGTATAAGGTACTGATTCATATGCTTAGGATTTCTAAATGTACAGTACTTACCGAAGAAAATCCGGATCCAATCAACCTGAGGATGTCCTGTATTAGGGTCCCCAAAGACACTTAAATACTGCGCAGTTTCAGTATAGCTAATGACGACGTCTTTCGCATTAAACGTAAAGTCGGGATTTCGTGCTCTTTCTGTTTTGATGCGATTTAGCCGAGCCTTAGCAGCTGCCGGAAAGCTTACGGTTTCGTCGTGTCTGAAATACTCGAGAACGCTCTGCCAGATCGTCTCGTTGAAGCTGTTATTGTCGCCAAAGAATATGTCACTTCGCGATAAGCTCGCATCGTGTTCGGCAAACAAGTCGTGATTCGCCAGATCGTCTAAGTTGAAGTAAAGCTGAAGCGGGTTTTTCGCCCCTATCATCCCCCCAGTTCCGGCAACAAGGGTGAGGTCAAACCCAACATTTAAACCCTCCAATATGCCTTTAAGTAAGGTCGGATAAGTCATTCTCTTGCCATTGTGAGGCAGTATGCCATGGTTTGCAAGGCTGTTCAGTGCAGGGCATGGCCCACGGACTGTCAAGATTGTCAGAATTATAAAATTGTCCGAGAAAATCTTTGGCCAAAATATCTTACCATCACCCGGTCCTGGTGGACGCCATCGTGCGTAATCCGCTGCTGCAGACACCGAACTAAAGCTCACGACGAATACTACAGTCACGGCCGCCAACATTACTCGTGATATCCCCATCTCTGATATGTGTTTCGTTGTTGTTTGAGGTTAGAAGGAAAAGCTAACGCGAAAACGAATCAAAACCATTCAAGAAGCAATAAAAAGCTATAGAGAGTGGCTTTACTCTCCGTCCATGATATATATATGGGATATTGTGACTGTCGTTTTTGGCAAGGAGTGCTAACGGGAAGAGAGCGATACAGGCAGGGTGGGAGCATTGCACCAAGGAGAACTATGCCCTCAACGAAGTAGCCTCAAAGATACCTACGCACGCCACCCCACAACAATAATACAGATCTCCTCAGGTACTCGTCAACTTCAAGGCCAAGCATCTACATCATCTGGAAATTGAGCAAGATCTACAAAGGAAAGCTTTTCCTGTTCCATAGCGGAAGCTAATCGAGTATTGTTGCTAGAGCTATTAGAATGGCCCCTCAACACGGTCTCCAGCGCTAGTCACACCTTGGCTCCGATAAGTACCATAACACGGCTGTCAGACGTGGATGGTCCGTGGGCATCTATTCCGGCGATTCCTCACCAGCTACGTGGTTGAGCGAACGCTGACAGCCAGCCTTGTAAAGTGCCAACAAAAGAGCTGATTCAGCTTGGTTGTGCTCTGTCGATCTGAGGATCTTCAGCGGCTTGAGCGCCACTTGCATGGATTGGGGATGACTAGTGGGGAGCTCCTGGAGACGATCTTGAGAAGCCACGGAATGAAAAAAAAAAAAAAAATTACGTCAAAACAACGGTGTGATGTGATTGATCGATTGATTTTCCCGCGGAGGTTGAAATGTCACGCACAGGGGGAAGAAGGGATAGAACTTGGTGACTCGTTATGCTATTGTGGATATTTCACAAAACAGTACTATGGTACGGAATACACGGTACACGAATCCCATTATCACGTAGAGAATCCGATCACCCACCATCGGCGCTTAGTATCGGAAACAGAGATCGGGCCAGAGCCTGAAGAACCAGAAATCGAAATTTCAGCGTACTTTTAGAATGCTGTGTATCACGTATTGAAGCCACCGTACAGGTCGTTAAAAAATTCTGAAAGCCTTACTCACACTCTAACCCTGCCGAAATTTTCGAAATGTCATTTGCTCCCAGTTATTCAATCAAAACCTGCCAATTTCACCACACTCTTCAGGTGTGTCAGTTTTGGTTGCGTTGTCAGCAAAGTTAATTTGGCATGAAGGAGATTTCATCAGGAAACCACCAAGCAAACGGTACCATCTGGTCATAATTATGCAGCAGTCTATCCTTTATCACATCCGCTGTAATTACTTGTTCGACGACGAAATTCGGCTCCTTACATTTGAGTTTCTGGATGTGCGGGGTAGCCAGCCAGCCCACAAGCCGTGGAATTACACCGCTACTGCTCGACCATCGTGACAGGCCTATCTCAATTCTCAAGGGCGCACTTTTAGACTAAACTACAACAAGGTATTCCACACCTCATCATCGTCGTTCTATGGCTGCTAAGAAAAGTGTGAAAATACAGATGATTGCCACAAAATTTATTGTATGGCGACATTAAAAGCTCAGCCGGAATATTTCAGCCACCCAAACGAGTGTGACGAAACAAACCCATAACCCGCTGGACACATCGATGATCGCCATTGATATCTTGACGTGCCCCGCTGGGCCTATGAGGCCTAAAAACGACCCCGCTAAATGATGTGCTAATCCGGATATAGTTTAGTCAAAACACCTAATCTCAACCTCATTTTTGGGTCAAGTATGTAGCTTGCAGGAACGAGACCACTGGGACTGAAGGAAAGACATTTGTTCAAAGAAAATATCCACATTATTGCAATGTTGACCACAGGATTACTGCGGAAGAAATGGAAAGAAACTAACTCGATTAGATGGTATGGATTTTACGTCTTCTCAGTGTACGCGCACTAGGGGCAAACCCAGCGTCAATAGGTCCAGCTCCATGATCGAGCTCCATGCGATTCTACCACCCTTGTTATCTTCTTTTTGATGGCCTCTTGCGTCTTTGGAGCAATTGGTTTCTGTTTCCTCCAGCGGTAGGTCCAGTTCCACGGCATCAGCAGCTGCAAGAGTAGATAAGGCAATGACTTTATAAGCAGTATAGGATCCTCTAGAAATGGAGGTAGGTCACCGCCAAGCCGAGGCATTTCGGTAAACACCCCGGCCTTATACATCTGTACTACTGAAGCATGAATTTTGGCATCCCGGGGTATGTCACGGGTGGACCCGAAATTCGGAGGCCAGTAGCGTGGGATCCATTCTCCGTGCTCGAGTTCCAGGCGGGTGAAAAGAGGGAGGATTTCTGTATGTGTAGCATGAGAGTACGGTTAGCGACCCGGCATGGTAGGATATATGGGATAATATAGGTTGTAAGTCTATTAGGGTCTGAACGTACCAAGAATCCACCACATTAGTGTTGCGAAGCGTGTTACGCCACGGTCGAAAGCCAGGAAGTCGTGCGGTCTCCGTTCTCTTAGAACCGATTCACGTGGAGTATGGGAAGATAGGCCGTGGGTTGGCAGCAGCACAGGTGCACGGCCCGCTTTCATGTGGCCTCTTTTAATAATGGTTTCCTGGTCAAATGCTAGTTTGCCAGCAGGTTGATCCTTGAGGGCGTTCACTTGGTCGATCATCCATGCCAACGGGATATCGGACAGAAGATGCTTCCCGGGACCTTCGTAGTGAAACCCTCCGCCAACATCGCAGTGATTTCCTGCAAACCATACTTCATGGATGTCAGAGTCTTGATGTTCCTTCTCGAATAGGAAGAGCGCTGGTTTAAACTTGAGCCGGCGTTCGTGAATGGAAACTGCATGACGGATGTGAACTGCCGGGGGCTTGATTTCATGTTAAAAAGACAAGGACAGAAAAAAAAATATGCACTCGATTGAGGGAAGTGGTTATTTTACCGTTGCAATATAGCGGTATGATTGTCGTCGGAAAGGAACTTCAAATTGCCCGACACTGTTCACACAGTCAAAAAGACCCAGGAAATATACCTTAACATCGGGACGACAAAAGGTTCGCTTGAAGTGCTCTAGATATCGTTCCTGTTCAAGCTCTTTCGTGCTCTTGTTAATCTTGCCCCGATTCCGTTGAACTTCGCTGAAGGATTGGAAAGCAAAGCGAATCATGTCTTCATTTCCTTGGGACAGGAGGCCTATGACGTTGATCATCTCGGCCAGGAACCGCGCAGTATATGCCCCACGAGAGAATCCGAAAATGTATATTGCATCGCCAGGGGAGTAAAATCTCATCAGGAATTTGTAGCCAGCAGATACGTGGTATTCGAAAGTGGTGCCGATAGCTTGGTCCATCATCGCTCCAATACTGGCTCTTACTCGTTCTATAAATGTTGTTCCCGAGTGACTTGAGCCAGCATCAAACGTCCCGATTCCGGCTAGGAGAAGAGAATTAATATCAGCTTTTGTTTATTTCGTAAGGATCGAGAGGACAAAATGTGTGCATTGGAGGTTGGGGTGTATTGCTATACTAACGTTGATAGTAATGGAACTGGTTTTTGTCAAAACGATTCAACATATCATATATTTTAACGACATTCGTATCTGACTCGTTCGCCTGAAAGCTGTTCCCAGTGCCGTCAAAGCAAAGGACAAGCCGGCGCGGTGCATCACTTCGATTATCACGATTTGTGCTAAACGGAATCATGATTGAAAAGGTTACCCAAGGGAAACGAGAAGTGAAGTCGACTGTCAACAGAAGGGCAATGTTGTCTGGCAAGTTGAGTAGGCGGAGCGGGAGATATCCTTCAAAGTCAAGTGGCGAATATCGCCAACCTTTCGATCGGCAAGCAGAATGTTTATACTAAATGCAGGAGCTGACAATGTTGTGATGGCGGCAATAAAATATCCCAACTCATGCTCTTGCATGATCAAGTTGGCCGCTAAAGCAGGCTGCAGAGAACAATAACCCTGAATACGAATACTGACGACATATTCAACTTCAACATTTCGCACCAAAAGAATCCTAACACACTATCGGGCAACATTGTACCCCCATCCAAATTTCGGTCAATCGAATGCCCCAATCGCAATCGGACACCATGGTGGAGAGCTGCGATGGCTTAAGCTTCGATCAGCATTGCAGGCCCCTTGGTATGGATGTACTGTACATTGATGGGCAGCTGACATCGTCTCCCGGCGAGAAGTAAAGTCCCAATAATGAGTAGTGTGCGTGCGGGGTGACGAAAAGTAAGGTATTTTTGTATGTAAGTTTCTGCGACGTCTGACGCCAATAGGTGATATACATCAATGACACCATAAGCCCGGCTCCGAATTGAAAACCGATAACTAGACAATCCCGAAATCGCCTGCGGGATCTCCCCTGCTAGGGTCCGTGATTGGCGCAGAGACGGCTGGTGCATGCAGACTAAACATCTGGACTCAACCTAAATGCGCCGGCTGGACCACGAAAAGCTGCCACAATTGCTTTTCTCGTGGCTAGCTGAGCTGATTTCCTGTGCTCGAGTTTTGCGACTGCGTGTATGTGGTACCTTTACTGAATTTCCATATAATGTGGATCAATTTATTGTCAATATTGAGCTTTCCAAGACAACGCACCCGCTTTCTCTCTGATGGAGTGAAGCTTTATTTTTTCCAGCTTTGTAGCTCATGATTTGAGGAGCTGTAAGGTCTTGGCATATATATTATCCCCTCTCAATTTATTTATCTGAGTGCATCCCCCGCTGGTCCTGGTTTTAAAACTTCAAGTAAAACCATTTATTTCTCTTGCTATTCTTTCTGATCTCAAAGAAAAGAAGAATGGCAGAGTACTATTGGACAGTTACTGCGGTGGTAGCAGTAGTGAGCTTTGCCGTATACAGATATGGCCACGATATCAGGCAGATCGTCGCTCCGAAATCTACGGGTGCTGATGGCATGGTAAAGAAGAAGGATAACGATGGAACGGGAATTGACAGTAGCTCCCTCATCCTAACCATCATGAAACACCCCCCGAAGAATATGGATCTGAAGAGAGTCGGCGATGTGGTGAAGTTCGTCAAGGATACCGTCAAAGGGAAACCGATGAATGATAGATTGCTTGCAGTAGGTGATGTTCCAGCAGAGTCTTCCGTGTTCATGGACTAACCTTGTGATAACTAGGTGGAAAACATCATTGCAATAGTTGGAGCATTGCCGCGAAACTCCAAACATCGAATTAAATTGACAAACATCCTGATCACGAAGCTGTGGGATAGTCTTGAACACCCTCCGATAAACTTCCAGGGACCAAAATTCTACTACCGCACTCCAGACGGGAGCTATAACGTGAGTCCAGGTGGTGGCAAAGCACGCACAGCGTGAGTTAAGGGTAACTAACATCGTCCCCAGAATGTACACTTCCCAAACCTAGGAAAGGCGGGTATGCCATACGCAAGATCAATCCGAAGCGACACCAAGCTACCTGGTGTTCGACCAGACCCGGGATTACTCTTTGACCGTAGGTTGAAAGATAGTATCCATTTAGAAAGCGGAGTCTGACATTTGACGAACAGTTCTCATGAAACGGGAGGATGGTAAATTTAAACAGAACGAGGGAGGCATCTCATCTCTGCTGTTCCATCATGCTGCCCTTATTATCCATGGTAAGGCAAAAGACCGACAATGGCGGGCAAAGGCGTTATCATAGCCATACATAGTTGCTCACTGCGTTTAGATATATTTCGAACCGATCGACGTGACATGAATGTCAACAACAATTCTTCCTACCTCGACCTTTCGCCGCTGTATGGGTCCAGCCTCGAGGACCAACTGAAGGTCAGGGCCATGAAAAATGGATTCCTCAAACCTGACACCTTCCACGATGAGAGATTAATTGCGCAGTCTCCTGGTGCCAACGTCCTCCTAGTCCTTTACAGCCGGTTTCATAATGATGTGGCGCAGACCCTGCTTCTAATCAACGAAGGCGGACGTTTCACTCCCAAGGGAGACGACGAAGCTTCGCTCGCCCAGTTGGACGAGGACTTATTCCAGACTGCCAGATTGTACGCGTATCAGATCATGTGAAATCCACAATATATGCTAATGAGGTTGCAGGATTGTCGGCGGATTGTATATCAACATCAGTCTTCACGACTATCTCCGTGCGATTACCAATACGCATCATTCCGACAGCTCATGGACCTTGGACCCACGTGTGGATATCCCAGATTCGCTGGTAAAATCCGGCCCCGAAAGAGGCATTGGTAACCAAGTCACGACCGAATTCAACCTCTTGTACCGTTTCCATTCCTGTATCTCCAGAGGGGATGAAAAGTGGTTAGATGACTTCTTTGGAGAAATATTCAAAAGCACTGGAAAGTCCTTGGAGGAATTAACCCTAAAAGACGGTATGCGGGCTATTGCACAATTCGAATCCCTAATTCCCAAGGACCCCAGCCAACGTAACTTTGGCGGCATCGAAAGAGGCGAGGATGGGAGATTCCGCGATGAAGATCTGGTAAGACTATTGAAAGCGAGCATTGATGACCCGGCCGGTACGTAACAATCTCACCATAATCCCACGCGCACTGCGATTGCTAACGGGCTATATTTAGGTGCCTTTGGTCCCAAAAACACGCCAAAGGCTATGCGGATTGTGGAAATCCTAGGTATCCACCAAGCTCGTCAATGGTAGGGAGGCATTGTCCTATTCCGTTCTCGACCAGTGATTTCTAATGCTCGGTATATTATAGGAGAACGGCATCGCTTAATGAGTTCCGCAAATTCTTCAAGCTTAAACCCCACGAGACTTTCGAAGATATCAACCCTGATCCAGAAATAGCTGACCATCTCCGAAACCTCTATGGGCATCCTGACATGGTCGAAGCGTACCCCGGCTTATATGTTGAGGACGCCAAACCAAGAATGGACCCAGGTTCAGGCGTTTGCACGCCGTACACAGTCGGTAGAGCCGTTCTTTCCGACGCCATAACCCTTGTTCGTTCAGATAGATTCAACACCACAGTGAGAATTAGCCCTGTCACTTATAAATGCTCGTCCGCCGCTAACACACCCCATAGGAGTATAATGTTGCCACACTGACAAACTGGGGTATGGCGGAAGTCCAGCAGGATTATGATACGTAAGATAGACTCTTGCAGATCGGTAACTCTGCATATGCATGGCGCTGACAAAATCAACAGTCTTGGAGGATCCATGTTTTACAAACTCATCCAACGTGGTCTGCCAGGGTGGTTCCCATTTAACTCACTCTCAGTAATGCAGCCAATGTACACGCCAGCAATGAACCGGGAAATCGCAACGGAGCTCGGGACCATATCTCAGTATACCGAAGCTGACCCAAAGCCACCTCCCCGTCGACTCATATTAATGAAGCATTCAGAAATCAGTCAAATGCTTACTGATCCCAAGCGGTTCCCTGTTCCTTTCGGAAAGCCTTACGAAAATTTCATCGAGGGCCGTGATTTCGGCCATTTCATGCTTGCCGGGGATATGCCACGGAATAGGGAGCAGCGAAACTTGTACGGCAGCGCGCTCTACGGGAGCGGCGAACTGAAGGAGCTGCTCTCGAAGTTCATCGTGGACCACACCGACAAATTTTTAACTGGTAGTATGTTCCAGATTGGAAGGGGCACGTATCACGTCGATATCTTGAAGGAGTAAGTGGCTTTCAACACCATCCCCTGCAAGACCCCACAGTCAAACGCACCTTCCTCTACATCCATCTTTCAAAGCCAGCTAATCCATTTTTCTTTTAAAAAATAAAGCGTGGCAATTCCCGTCATGGCAAGGTTTATGGGCGACCTCTTCCAGTTCGACTTGAAAACAGAGGAGAACACCTCGGGAACGTACGACATCGACGGCCTATACAATGATCTCCTAAATATCCGAATATGGGGATTCGGCAATGATGATCCTGCTCTTTCGTGGAACCGCCGTCGTGATGCCCAAGTGTCAGCTAGGAGGTTACTCGCTTCCACCGAAGCGTATATCAAAAAGGTCACGAGCTCAACAAGAATCCGTAATATTGTCGGAGCCGTAACCAATGGGCTCGCATCCAATGGCAGCAACACTTCGCTACGCTCCTTTGGACGTGATTGCATCATGGAGCTTCTCTCCAAGGGAAAATCGGTGCAGGAAATAGCCGACATTATGGTATTTACAGCACTTGGAGGCATCGGTGCCGCTATTAGCACGGTATGTTGCTAGGAAAATCTCTAGTTTGCGGTGAGCGGACACGGCTGACAGTGGATGATTCGTGATATATCCAGCTTGCGGAAGTTTTGGAGTTCATGATTGCAGTTCCCGAAAACGCGGAACACCTCGAGGCATTCCGACAACTTACGCTAGAAAATTCAGAAAGGGCAGACAATGACCTTCGACGATATGTTCTTGAAATGCAGCGTCTGACCGCAGGTCATGTCACCATGCGGGTTGCTACCCAGCCCGGAACGTTTGGCGCTCAAAGTTTCCAGCCAGGCGAGCAAATTATCGCGTATTTCGTTAGTTCACCCACCCAGAGCATCCCACTCCTTTCAAGAGAGATGTGAACTAATTATGTTTAAACAGGCCGCCGCATGTCGGGATCCAGAGGCATATCCAGAGCCAGAGAAAGTAAAACTTGACCGCCCACTCGAAAAATATATCGCATTCGGCGATGGTCCGCACCAATGTTTTGGTCGTGAATTGGCCCTGGCATTCCTAGTCGGGGTCCTAAAGCGGGTGACTACGCTCAGGAACATTCGTCCAGCCTTGGGTGGAATGGGTGTGTTGAAGAAGATAAAGAGGAACGGCATTCCATATTACCTTTCGGAGGATTGGTCGAGTTTTACCGGTTATGCATCCAGTAAGCACATACGATTTTGCAGTTCAGAATTCTATAGTCATATCTTGTGGCTTTCTTTCGTGGCAATAACTGACTTGGTTCATGTGTAGCGTGGCAACTTCAATTTGACGATCCTGACTTCGTGGTATCTTGAGAAACTGGCACCAGACACATTGGGTATGGATTAGAAGAGTATTGTGTTGTGTAAAGCAACGACATCACGCAAGGATGCGTATAAGTGCATGTTTCGATAGCTGTTCTTTCTCATTAATATAATTCGGGCGCCGTATAGCATGTATTTGTCCAAAACTCCCGTTCACAACAAATGAGGGTTAGCGTAGTAGTATTCCCTCCATGCCTTACTTTAGCGTTCTCTCAAGAATTGCCGCCCATCAGCGTTCTCGTGATATATCCGCTATGAGCTCGCAGAGTATCTGAGTGTTCCGGCTGTTTGCATTTATGGAAATATCCGGTATCTCCATACGACGCTCCACCAAAAGATATTCATTCTTTGCGCCTAGGCTACTTCAGATTTTATAACACTAGCCAGACGAGTAGAATACAGCTTGATTGTAAGCGGCTAGTCGTCTCCCAACATAACAGCCAGGGAATAGTAGCTTAATTATGCCAATGAACGGGTCACCTCACTTGAGACTACCGAATGCACGATCCAACTCTTCCCTTTCACTTGCTGAAATCGTGTCTGGGCTAGTTTCTTTATTTTTCTCCGTAGATAGCTGCTGACTCGACTGGGGAGGAGCATCGGCTTCAGACATAACCCGGGAGACTTTCACTGGTTGCAGAAGTTTTTCCTCACGGTCCAGCCAGCCGGGCGCAATTCTTCGTTTTTCTGCCAAGTCGCGCTGTTTTATTGACTCCTCCCAATCCTTGATTGCGGCAAGGCTATCTTCTCGAATCTTTTTCATGTGTTTCTCTAGGGCCTCGCATGATGCGAGGACATCACTAGGGTGAGCGGCATGACCACCTCCTGGAGAAAGGACATAGCGAGCCTTCTCTAAGCCGCTGGGGTCAACTATGGCTGAGGGTGGGAGTGTGGACGGCACAGATTTATATGTATACGGAAGCGTCGTTGCTGTAGGCAAGGATATAAAGGGGGACACCGTCAAGGGTATTTGAGCCAAAAGTGGGTGCGGTTCTTCAGAAGTGATCGTTAATAAAGTCATAGATTCTTCATGGGACAGGGGGGCTGGGTAGCAGAACAACTACTGACTATATGATTCATACATGGCTCGTGGATAAATAAAACCGATCCTGAGCTATTTATTGAAAAAATGACAAATCGGGGACGTATCAGCGATAAGAACGAGTGGAGGCGTCAAAAACCTGGGGAGGCAGTATTAAGCATGCAGTACTACTACAAGGAGGCAAACTGCAGGCAAGTGTCAGGTAGAATATAATGTGAGTGTTATCCATGCAACTGTAAGCCGAGTGAAGCACGGGTAAATGTGCCTGATGGGTTGGTGCCGTTTCCTTGAATTTGCAGTTGCAAGTTTGCAGCAGCGCTGGACGTTGGATGGTCGATGTTGTGGTGGAATCCAGCCGGGGTGAGGCTGAAAGTTACAAGAGCCTCAATCGAGGGGTTTTGCTGACATTTTGCTTTTCTGCTGCCGAAATCCAAAACTTCTGCCCGCGCTCCATCCCCACACAACATCAACAACATGATCGGATCTGGCGACCACGCATCAACCTTCCCAGCTCTCTTCACTTTCTCGGTCTCCGTAATACGCCTACGGCAACCAGTTTTTCCTCTCCCAACCAAGGCGACTGTCTAATCTGTTGTCAGTTTCTTGCCCCTCATCATAATCTTGCCCAATTGAGTTATGTTAGCTGCTAACCCCCAATCCAGCCAGCCCCCCAGGAAACCTGATCGCCCACTGCATAACTACCTCTTCAATTTTACCCTTATATTGTGAAGAAACATACACCCGCGCCGTATCATCCACCATTCTACACTCTTACTTAACGGTTTCGGCTTATGATACCCGGGAGCTGGACTCGCTCATTGCATCCATCCTACGATTTGATCTAATTTGTTTGCCGCGATTGTCCCCCTTCCATCGTTGCGCCTAGAACAGTAATAAAGCCACCAAACTTGTCCTGCTCGAGTGTGTGAGCTACCGTCTCTTTCCCCGCTTTACCTTGAAGCTACCGCGCTGCCGTTGTCCACCATCATACATCCCCAGCCATACCCCTGTGCAAACATGGAAGCCCAAATAGAGCGAGCGGTGACGGAGAAGAAACCTATTCCCGAAATTGACTTCACCCTCCATACTATGGAAGACGGAACTCAAGTTTCTACACACGAGAGGGTTTGCAAAGGTGACTCCTTTTTCAAGCTTTGAACTTCCATACAGAAATTAATTCCTTTCCATAGACGTTCAAGCGCCGGCTTTTCAACTTCCAACCAACGAACAATTCTGGTCACCGGAAGACCCGTCGAAACCTAACCTGCAGTTTCTTAAGCAGCATTTCTACCGTGAGGGCCGCCTTACTGAGGAGCAAGCGTTATGGATTATACAGACAGGAACCCAATTATTGCGCGCGGAACCTAATCTTTTGGAGATGGACGCGCCAATTACCGTTTGTGGAGATGTCCACGGCCAGTATTACGATCTAATGAAGCTGTTCGAAGTTGGTGGAGACCCTGCGGAGACGCGATACCTGTTCCTTGGCGATTACGTTGATAGAGGTTATTTCAGCATCGAGGTATGCATCTATCCCTTCTAGAAGCCGATGATATGAACGGACGTTGCTGAACATTCATGCAGTGTGTCTTGTACCTCTGGGCCTTGAAAATATGGTATCCGAATAGTTTATGGTTGTTGCGCGGGAACCACGAGTGTCGTCATCTCACGGACTATTTCACATTCAAACTGGAATGTAAGCACAAGTACTCGGAAAAAGTGTACGATGCTTGCACGGAATCATTCTGTGCTTTACCACTCGCTGCCGTTATGAACAAACAATTCCTGTGCATCCATGGTGGCCTCAGTCCTGAGCTACATACACTAGAGGACCTGAAGTCGGTAAGTTTGCGGATAGGTGCCACGCGAACTGTGCTGTTACATTGT
Source organism: Blastomyces silverae (assembly GCA_001014755.1). Taxonomy (NCBI): domain Eukaryota; kingdom Fungi; phylum Ascomycota; class Eurotiomycetes; order Onygenales; family Ajellomycetaceae; genus Blastomyces; species Blastomyces silverae. The sequence continues at coordinate 4,898 of LDEV01000715.1, read as the reverse complement.
TGCTAATTGTCAATAGATCGACCGTTTCAGGGAGCCCCCAACTCAGGGACTCATGTGTGACATCCTTTGGGCTGATCCACTGGAGGAATTTGGCCAAGAGAAAACGGGAGAATATTTTGTGCACAATAATGTGCGAGGATGTTCGTATTTTTTCTCCTACCCGGCTGCTTGCGCGTTCCTGGAGAAAAATAATCTACTTTCCATAATTCGGGCCCACGAGGCACAGGATGCCGGATACAGAATGTATAGGAAAACCCGAACGACCGGATTCCCTAGTGTGATGACGATATTCAGCGCGCCAAATTACCTCGACGTTTACAACAATAAAGCCGCCGTTTTGAAATATGAAAACAACGTAATGAACATCAGACAGTTCAATTGTACTCCCCATCCGTACTGGTTACCCAATTTCATGGACGTTTTCACCTGGTCGCTCCCTTTTGTTGGCGAAAAGATTACCGACATGCTTATCGCCATCTTGAACACCTGCTCCAAAGAAGAGCTGGAAGAAGAACCTTCCTCATCTGTATCCTCCGGCCCGGCATCACCTCCCCTTCCAATGGATCCCGAGAGTACTGAATTCAAAAGACGCGCGATCAAGAACAAGATTCTGGCTATTGGCCGTCTCTCGCGGGTCTTCCAGGTACTACGTGAGGAAGCAGAGAGGGTCACTGAGCTTAAGACTGCCTCTGGTGGCCGTCTCCCTGCTGGCACGCTCATGCTTGGAGCAGAAGGTATCAAACAAGCGATCCATAACTTCGAAGATGCGCGCAAGGTCGACTTGCAGAATGAACGACTTCCACCAACCCACGAAGAAGTACATAGGAAGAGTGAGGAGGAGCGGAAACAGGCATTGGAACGTGCTGCCCAGGAGGCAGAGAATGATACTGGCCTGACTAACATGGCTAGAAGGATCAGCATGTAAGTTTATCATTGCCTCTTTGTGGGACTGTATTTTTCGAGTCAACGAAAAGCGATACTAACAGAAAACAACACAACAGGTCTTCTGGCTCGGGTAGAAGCCGTCGGACCCGGCCAGAGTAATGGCGCCAAAAAAAAATTGAAAAGAGCAAAAAAAGAAAAGGGGAAATTCTTCAAAACAAATTTAGCATCCGTTTCGAATTAAAATAACGACGTCATATCCCGGTTTATTTTTAAAACTCTCTAGCTAGCTAAGCTTTTGCGTCACGATGTAATTGCATGTTAAAAAGACCAATGTCCCACGGCTTGCGTTACGAAGAGATAGACCTTTTGCTTGTTTTTGGGCATAGTGTGAAGAACTATTTGAGAGGGCAGGAAGACGACTGCTGGAAAGGCCCAACATATGTGGATGTGCTATGACTGGCGTTGCTTTTTTTCTTTTTTTGCTCCAATTTCCTCTCTACTATAATGCCGAAATAATGACCTTACTTTTTGAAGCAGTCTTTGAAAATATGGGGCAGGGCCTCTATATTAACTCTCACCTCAAATGCAATTAGTACTGACAAATTTCTCTCTCTTTTTATTTCTCTCTTCTTCGCCTCTATTCTTGCTCTGTCCCTGATCCCCTTCCCATACAGCGCTCCGTCGAATCTACCAACGACATGCGAATGATACCGCCAACTCTATTGCCAGGTCACTAAAATTCACCTTCTGGACGTTAGCTTTCTCAGGGTATCGTTAGAAGAAATCATTTTCAGTATACTAAAAGAAGTAAAATGTTCCAAAAGCCGTTTGAAGGCGCGTTGAGCCTAACAATGCAATGTCTCCAGAAGCTGAGATGATAAACAGCTTCCAACTATTGAGTCGCTCAGTCAACACTTGCCAGTTATTCACAGATTTTTTCAACCAGCCTTTCAGAGACTGTTATCAAAGGGCTCTGTCAGAGGGATTCCCAGTAAGGTTGATAAAGTGACCGGTTGAGCATGCATTGTGGCTATACATCATCTGTAGAATGATTGAAAATATCCTGTTCAATATAAAAGAGGTACCATGGCAAAATCAAGATCTCCACTGTACAGTTAGACAAGGGGAAGAAATTAAAAAATGTGCTGGAAAAGTGAAACAGCATGAGTCCTCTGGTTTTCATCCAGCAACCTGGGTGGGTGTAGCTGTGTCCGGTATTTATTTAGCCCTTTGTTGTTGTCTCCTCCCGCCAGAAATCCATGTGTTGTTGAAAGGGTCAAACAAACCACAGCCCGTGAAAAATAAATATTTTTTTAGAAAACCAAACTCCGTCCTCCAATCATCAACCTTCAGCAAACAAACCCATTTCCCCCTCTTCCTCTCAATGCCACCAAAACTCCCTCCTTCTCTCTCAAAGCAGGCTGTCCCGTTCACAGAAGCTGTCTTCTTCTGTCCGTCCTGCTCAATATGGCGCTGTTCATTGCCCTCGCTGACCACACGCCGGCGCAACCGGACTCTTAACCCACGTCGCGCCCGTTTCGCATCAACTTTCGCGCCCCAATCCACACCTGCACACGCAGTGAATATCACGAGAAATATACCGGAGCGGTTTCAAGGGCTATACTCCGCATTAAATGGTGTCCATGATACCGCTGCCAACCATGTCAATTCGAGTAGGCTGCAATTGGCGCTGAGGGGACTGGAGACTACGAGGCCGGTGATCCGCGTTGCTGGTATGTCTTCGAAAGCTCCTTTTAAACTGATTAAACTGCCTCGGAAGGAATGCAACCTATTAGTTACCGCTTTTGAGGCTCGGATTTGGGCTGACTGGATCAATTGACTACTACAGTCCTCGCTTTGGATGATACAGCTACGACAGCCAGGCTTGTCCGGCTACTACTGGCCGATCCCTTGAGCCCGAAACAACAATGGGAGGATTATTTAGAGGAACATCAGATGGACGGATCTGGCAGTCTATTGATAAAGTACGACGTCGTTAAATGATGCTTCTTTATTAAGTACTAATGGCCTGGTGTGTAGGTATGGAGACCAAACGGATCTCGCACTGGAAAACAGCCTCGTACCAACTATATCAATACCCTCGAGAACGCTACAATCTTCCAACCTGGAGATCCTTATTTCACCTCTCAGCGCGAGCTCGAATTCAGATGTTCATATCACCAGTAACACGTTCCTCGTTCCAACAATTGCCATCCAGTCGACCGGTACTGGAACCCATACTTTTATCCGGTACCCGGTTCACAAGAGCATGGTTTGTGGAAAGGGGATTGATGGGTTGTTAGCATATACAAGACTAGCCGAACGTGCAAATATTACAGGCATGGATTCGATATGTGCATCGTTCGACTTCGGTTTAGGCCAAGGTTCGACCCAGAAAACCAATGGGGTCTCATGTGTTGATATCGAACGTGCAGAGGCGGCATTGGATACGTTTCGAGAATCAGTCCAAAACGCCCCCGAATACGAGAAAGGGTGGTCAGGAAGCGGTGTTCAGCCGCTGATAGATTGGGTATCCGCCTCTCCGAAGGATGACATCCTAGAACCGTCGATTAAGAGGCTTGTAGGATCATTGTTAGACGGGGCCGAAGAAAGCATTAACGCCGAAGAGAACAAAAGGATACTGGCGCAGCAAGCCAAGACTGTCCCGGAAGAGGTAAGGTTGGATTTGGACCGGACAGTCAGCACATGGGCGGAACGTGCACACACAGAACTTCGTGACACGCTCAACGAAGGATTTGCAAATAAAGCGTGGCGGAATCTAGCTTGGTGGAAGCTGTTTTGGCATGTGGATGATGTGGGAATGATCACCTCGCGTGTATTACGGAAGAAATGGCTCCCTGAGGCTGAGAAAGAGGTAATCTGGATTGGTGGTAAAATTCACCAAGCAGGGCTACTAGACAACATTTCAAATTCAACGGCCGCAATTCAGGAGTCACCACCTGAGCTCGAGGTATCCCATGCCGGAGAATCGTCGTCGATGTCCCCTGAGAAGCTTTGGCCAACACAAATCGCAGACATTCGCGATAGCCTTACAGCCTCAAGCGTCCCCTCCTTGCATTCCGTCGCACAAAATCTTGTCTTCTTCAGCTTATCAACGACATCACTCAGCGCTGCGCTGTCTGCTTTGGTGTATATTTCGACATCTGGCACTTCGATGTATGAAGCCGGCACAATTGCAACAATTGGCCTCTTCGTTTCGCTGCGCCGGCAGCAAAAGGGATGGGATTCTGCGCGCGGCCTGTGGGAACATGAGGTCCGCGAAGAAGGCCGCCGCGCCTTGAGGGACACTGAAGAGGTACTGCGTACCATCATTCATGAGGGCGGACGGGCTATCGAAGCAGCCCCTGAAACCGAAGCCAGGCAACAAATCGACAGAGCCCGCCAGGCTCTCTCAGATGTAAAATAATAGCTTCCCTTTTGTATCCCATCGTACTTGTTCCTCCCGCAAGCTACCAAAAATAAAAAGAGAATTATAGACCACCCACGTTTTCAATATCCCGCAAGCAAAAACCAAAGGATAGTAGTCGTAGGCCTCAAACTTCTTAGCCAATTTCCACACTCCCCTCGGGCACGCCGCTCGTACTCCTCAACCTACTCGCCAGAAACCGCATAATAGGAAACATTTCCTCCCGATTGCTCGGCATTCCATCCCCCCTCCTCCCCTTCCACCTCACCACCTCCACATTCCCAAAATGCCCCTTCGTCCTACCTATCCCCGCATCCGTAAGCGCACTCCCCGGCCCCTGACCCCCAACCAACAAAACCGGCGTCCCCGCCCTCCCCGCCCCATCCTCCTTAATAGCCGAAAGCGGCAAAACCGCGCCTATCGCCACAATTCCACCCAACTCCTTCTCCCTGCCCCCGTTCCCATCATTCCCGTTCTCATCCGCATGCACCAAAGCACCCCTACCAACCTCCAGCCCAACACTCAACCCCACACTAGCTCCCTGCGCATATCCCAGTATAAAAATCTCCCTCCCGCGATACCCAAG
>LDEV01000710.1:0-21955 GCA_001014755.1 Blastomyces silverae | reverse complement strand
GAGCATGGCTCGACGCACGATGCGGCCGTATCTGGAAATGCTTCGAAGCGAACCGCGACAGGTGGCACAAACACTAATGCCCGAGGCATCCATCGAGAACGGCTCAGAAGCTCCGCGAATCTTCACCGGAAGCCCGTTTTCATCCAACTCATAATGCGTTGCTATGTTCACTTGGCCGTCCATGGACGACACTGTTAGGAAGTGGCCACAGTCGGGGAAAATGCAGGGCTCGTCATCCAAGGTGATCTCGCGATATTCCTTCATTTCGAGGAAGTCCACGCACATCGACTTGATATCCTCCGATCCGCACTGCTGGCAGTAAGTTGACGCTGGACAAACCTCTCCACAGAGCGAAGGACCTTGATTTGTCAGCACAGGCAACCCCGAAATTTGCACGGAGATGATGGAATCTGGAACTCACATTGATGGCCGCAGCTGAACGTCTTCGTGCACCGCCTATTGCACGGTACCCAATCACATGGCGCCGCGCATGGCATCGTACACTGCGCATGTGGGCAGCTTGACTGGCATTTCTCCTCAGCGCAAGGAGCACAGGGTTCGTGGCAAGGTTTGCTGCATTTTGAATGGCTGCAACGAACCTCGCATGGTTGATTGCATGGCGGACATTGAGTCCCATCGTGGCACTTCTTCGAACAGCTATGGCGGCAAGTCGAGTAGTTCCGGCCACACGTCAGTTGGCAGATGCCGTGGTTCTGCTTCGTGACTTTGCCATCTGCTCGAGTGTTGCACAGGGAACAAGGACTCTTGCAACGGTGGCCGCAAGCGCGGGTATGGCCGCACTCGGCAACGCAACGATATTTTGCGGAAGCGACATCCTCGTGACATGGAACGTTGACTTCGTGATTGCAGCCCGGGATGGTGCGTGCGACACGTCGCATGCAACGGATCGAGGCAGGCGCTTGTGCCTCCCAGCATTTCGCTGAAGAGAGCTGGTGACCGCATGCAAGGGTAAGGTGTAGATTCCCCAACTGGACCTGACACCTTTCTTGACAAGGCTCTCCGCATCGAAGGGGGCAGGGATGATCGCAGCCCTTCTTAGACCGTGGACAGTCCTCCAAGCACTTGACTGCATTGTGTAGGACATCTGAGTGACATCTTCCAATACAAGAGTGGCCACAATGGAGTCTCTTGTCGCATGGTAGGCTGCATCCACTCTCGGGGGAAAATTGGAGAAAGTGGTCCGGTTGGGAGACGAAAAGTGGCGTATCTGGATGTCGGGGACACTGGAGCTCGAATCCCGTGCCAAAGTGGCCCCCTGTCTGGAGTAGATCTATGACGTGGGCCCACATCGGAACATTCTTGTAGGTATTTGAATTCCCAATAATGTACATTCCGTGCTGGGCCCGTGACAGGAGAACGTTGATGCGATTTGAGGTGCCAAGAAAGCCGCATCTATCCTGGGGATTGCTCCGGACCAGGGATATCACAATTACCTTCGCTTCTTCACCCTGGAAGTTGTCCACCGTTGCCACTCTGACACTCCTAAGGAGGGTTATCTTGTTGACTGGGGGTCTTGGCTTCGGGTTTGTTTCCAGGCCGTCTGCCTCCAGTGCCTCAAGGTCTTCGAGGTCACGATCGCTCAGACAAATCTCGAACATGGACTCCATCCGGCGGCGTAGCTTATGGAGTTGACCCAAATAAGGTGTGAGGACCGCAATATCTCCCTGAGAGTACTCGCCTTGTCGAACAAGATGCGAGACCAGAGCTGTTGTCATTTCGATCTCGAAATTGTTAGAATGTGACGTGTTCAGGGGGTCTTGGCTTGCAGCTGCTGCCTCTAACTGTTCATGGTGGAACCAAAAAAGGTGCTCCTTCATGCCAACCACTTTAGGATATTTCATTACTGCTTCAGCGTCTTTCAGAGACGGGTACAGGGTAGATCGAATGAGCTCGGAGATTGACGGGTGCATTCGTCTCTGAGTCTCTAAAGTGGTAAAAGGCAACCTCAGGTCGGTCGCATGGGGTGGCCGAACAAGCCTTTCGAATAGCGAAAGATCTAGAGAATACTGCTCGCCCCGAGGGTTGGTGCTCTGCAACTCGTAGTTCTGTATCTGCGGACGAAGCTGAAGGTGATCACCGACCAGAATGCAGTGCTCCACGGTCGGAAGAAGAGCGGTGAGGATATGAGCCTCGAGCACCTCACCAGCTTCTTCGCAGAGCATGACTTTACAATGTAGCTTTCGAAGTAGGTCGATGTTTCTTGCGAGACCGGTTGTAGTGACGCCAACAATGTCGGCTTGCTGGAGACACCGCAAGTCGACATCCCCACGCACGCGATTTCGTTGCTCTATCGCCTTGGTGTATTCGTTGTGGAGTTTCCCAATCTTGGAAATGATCGGATCTCTGATGCTCTTCAGCCAATGTCTGTGTACCGTGCGCCGCTCGGCATAGCTCATGCTTGAGAGCTGGGTCTGCTTCAGAGCATCCAGCTGACGAGGCTGAGTCTTGCTATGAGAACCGCCTATGAGCCATCGGTCAATAATCTTCTCCGGTTGGTGGATCACCGTCTCCCAGCCGTCTTCATCCCTTCCAAACAGTTCTTCTTGCTGTCTGGGGTAGGTGGTTGCCAGGAAACTTTTGATGGCTCGCCAGGATTCCGATCCAGACAGCTCCTTGAGTAGGTCGTTCGTTTGGCGCACAACTTCGCGTAGGTTTTCCTCCACATGGAAGAGGCTGCTCTTCTCCGACTTTGTTCGATCAAATCCTTTAACAAGAGACCGCAAGTTAAAGTTTTGCAATTTCTCAGACTTCGACCGCGACCCTATTCGGATGATACTTTTGATTCCATCATCAAGGAGATGCACAAGAAGTTGATCCAGTGCATGGTTGGTGTAGCAAACACATAGTATGGGGCCCAGGTGGGCCTTTCTCTTATTTTCCAATAAGACCTTAATGATCTTTTCTCCAGTGTAGCTTTTTCCTGTGCCAGGTGGGCCTTGTATGAGCGATAGCTCTGTTGACAGGGTACTCAGGAGAGCCGCAGACTGGGTCAAGTCAAGATCAGAGCGAGATGCAAGCTCTTCGGGGTCCCGCGGTCTCTGAGGAGATATGGCGAGCTCCGTCTTGTCATGGGTTAAGCACTTAAGATCGAATGTGAAACCAGCTTTCCTTGCGTATTGGGGAAGTCCCATCTCAGGCTCAGTAGATGGGTTAACTGTCGGTGCTATAAGGTTGCTAAAGGGAATTTGTGGTTTTTCGTACATATGCTGCAGGGCCGCAAGAGTGTGTTCGAAGGAAGCAAGAAGGACGCCAGGGAACTCTACAAGATATCTACGCAGTGATGAACGCCCACCCCGGTACCCTCGCAGGGAGTGGCTAACTTCAGATCGTCCTGCGTGGGCAAGCTGAAGCTTACAGTAGAGGAAACTCGGGTCGTCTGATAGAGTAAGGCTCTCTGGTATCTCCACGTCACCACCCAGCGCTTCGTTTGTCTTAGAGTTCTGGTAAGCTGGCTTATCATCTTTACTTCTCATGGTGGAGTCTGAAACGACGCAGAAAAGCACTGAGCCGGTTTCGTCTAGGACGCAAACCAATGCTCCTGCCTGGAGTCGCTTGCATTGTATCCACCAGTCTGTTCGCTTCTTGAGGCTCAGATTCTGGGCTGCTGAAGGTTGATTGCAGCGGACCATGAGCTCCAGACCCGCGCTTCTGTCGAATTTGACGTCCACAGGTGTGACGAAATCATAGATGTATGTGCGTGCGCCGTTCCTGGAGCGACGAGAGTGTCCATCGCATTGGTTCTTAATGAGTTCGAATGTCTCACGGATTGCATCTCGCAGCTGACCGACTGTGTCCTCTCTCAGAAGACGAAACTCCCTATCCAAGCGTCCGCGGATACCCTGAATATGCCATTGAGAAGGGTCGGTCGTTGGCAAATATTCTCCCCGCGGTGACATGATTTCCTCGTAGGTGGGAAGGATCTTAATCTCTGTGATCTTTGCATGGTCGTTATCATGGCGTGGACCCTCAGCAGACAAATGCCCAGGGAGATCTCGTCTTAGTACAAAGGACTCCCGAATAATGGACAGTGTCGAATTCTGGAATGTCGGTATGTCATCTCCAATCTCAAGTCGTTGTCGAATGTAGTCGAGGTACTTCGAAGCCTGGGAATGGGAGAACTCCTCTTCCGGTTTCGACGCTTGGTTCAGAAACTCCGAGAAACGGGTAGCTAATTTGGAAAAGTTGTCACTGACAATGTTAGCAGTGTTGCAATCTAATATCTTGGACAACACTGCAAGAGACAGCTCCATTACTGCCATCCGTGAAGGGGTTGTTTCCGAGGAGGTCGGCCAAGATTGGATTAGGCTTGTAATGAAGCTAAAGAGCCTCGTCATACGGCTGCCTCCCACTCCGAGGAGGAAGTTAAATATTGCGGCAACTTCTTGTTCCAGGACAGCGGAATCAACAACGCGTGGATGAGTAATGAGCTGGAAGAGTGGCTTGACCTCGGTATCCCAGAAGCTGACGCCAGACCTTCCCTTATCGGCTTCCAGGATGTGTCGATCTGACACATCCTTGATGAAGGACAGACCGTTCTCGCTAACAAGAAGATTTATCGCTTCTTGAGCAGCACCGACGTCGCCGTCCATCAGATCCAGGCCAAGTTGAAAGAAGCGACACACAACCGAAGGAGATGGTCGTGAGAATTGTGAGCCCTGCTCCAACAAACGCTTCCACTCTCGCAGCTTGCCGTCACGGCCATGTTGGGGTTTGTTGGGACCGTGAGGGCCGCCGCCTGGTGAATGACGAGGCTGCGCAACGTGCCCTTGTCTTCCCCCAACGTTGTGCGAATATCTGCATCGGCGGCCAAACTTGCATGTGCCAGATCTTCTAAACTCGAAGCACGGTTTCGCGGGCTCAGTTGGTGCTGTTAGTGCATGTCTTCGAGATCACCATTAGCATAGACACCAGAGCCCCCGACTTGGTCAGCATAAACACCCACCTGGCATTCTGGAGTCCTGCCATCGCTAACATCTCCCTCCTCAGGCTGGTTTGTGTTGGCCTCGGACGAGCTCTGCGCACGAAAAGCGAACGGCAATAGTGAGACTACTCTAGGTTGATCGGAAAAGAAACTATTGCCCGGTCAAAATATATGGATGATAACAAAAAAGAGGTAAAGGAAAGGGAAGGTAGGCAGCTATGCAACCCAGCAGTTGCACTTATAATAACACTGGTTTGGAACATGGACGATTCTGCCAGTGTTGAAGCATGATATATAAACTTATACGGCTAGGTAACCAGCAGCACAGCAAGGCTCCCCGTACATTGGAGCTGTGTGAGGTGTCCCATCTCTCTCAGAAAACAGCCCCCAATATGACTTCACAATTGCAAGTGCCCGTCTTAGGAATTCTGGAGCGGAAATTTGCGTAATTACATCCGCACCAGTCAAATGGACTCCAATGGGTAGGCATGGCATTTCTTTCAATAGAAGGAGAGCAAACGGATTTCGCTCAACCACTTGCTTCATCCACGTTTGCTGGCAAGGCTGCGTGCGCCCTAGCAACCCCCGCAGGATTTCTACAGCACAGGCTCTAGGTTGGTTCAAATGCATTGGAGGCCAGCCAGTTGGAAGCGCAGGATGTGTTTGAGGCCTCCTACTTTCCCGTGGATGACAGGTATGGCAGCCTATAGTGACATTTGAGTCAAATGGGGTTTTTTTATGTTTTTTTCACTGTAAAACCTTAATTCCGTAGCATATTCAAGATATACAGACACACATCAATAAAAATCAACATCAGATCAATTCTACTAGATCTAATTAGATTAGTGTATTATCATATATGACTTATTACTCATGCCTTCACTAGAATACACAGATTGCTCAATAATCTTGACATTCTCAGCCCTACTCTCAGCTCTACTCATCTCTACATATCTCTAGATGCTCTCAGCTCTAGTGATCTCTGAACTCTGAACTCTCTCAGCGCTATTCTTAGATATCTCCAGCTTTAGTAATCTCTGAACATTCTTATCTCTATTCTTAGATACATACCACAGTATTTACTAATCTCTATATACACTCTCAGCTCTAGTAATCATCGGGCGTACAGTTGAACGTGGTTTTAAAAAAACTGAACATGGTTTTAAATCTCGGCCGGAAAAACCTTCGGCGTGGTTTTAAATTATAACCATGGCACCCCCCCATTAAAACTACTTACACTAGTCAGAGCTCACACATCTCCCACACACATCTGGGCAATCTCTATACTCGCGGCACCCACCCACTATATTCTGAATATAGTGGGGGGGGAGTGCCGAGTGATTTTTCATATTTCTCTCATCAGGCTCTAACCTCTAACCTCTAATCTTAACCCCTAATCCTAATCCCTAACCCCTACGGAGTAGTGTTGAGGGAGTGAGAATGATTAGTAATATGTGCAATCTATGTGTAGAGTATGTCTAGTGTGTGTATTTTAGATGGACGCTAAAAGTTGAACGTGGTTTTAAAAAAGTGGGCCCAGATTTAAAACCACGTTCAGTTTTTTTAAAACCACATTCAACTGTAACCCTGTAATCATCTAGTGATATTTTTAATACACTCAGCTTCAGTGATTATGATTCATTCTCAGCTCTAATAATCATAAATCTGAGTACTCTGAGTAGAGTCTTCAATTAAAGAGAGCTTAACTATAAATAAAATAACTATGATTGATGCATACTCACTGTAACACTAGTATTTTTTCTCTATAGAGTACTCAGTACAGTGCATAGTAACCACTTCTGAAACATAACAGATATCTCTTCACAATCAACCTTCTTATTTTTTATTTTTTTGCTGTTTTTTTATTTCTATCTTTATCCTCTCCGCCTCTCTCTTGAATATATCAATCTGTTTTCATAGCACCCGGGAAAATAGAAATCAAAAGAAAAAAGCCGAATATCAGTCTCGTATCAATTTCCCTCTCTCTTCTCTTCCCCTCTTCTTTCTCTTTTCATTTCCCTTTCCCTTCCAATGGCAAATTTAGATAGAAAAACACAAAACAAGTCATGTCATGTCCTTTTTTCTTCAGACATACAACACGTGTGTAAGAGATGAAAGCAGAAATCAGAAAATGAGTGCGATTCAGGTGAACGTTTTGACAGATAAGAGCCGTTTGAAAAGGGAAAAAAGCGGGGGGTAAGAGGAAAGGCACAGCAGCAAGTTTTGAAATGTCAAAAAAACTTCTGATAAATAGTCAGTCAATACAACTAACGTCAATTTTGTTGCATGCAATTCCATTGTGTCTCAACCAAGCGTTGTTGTTTTCCATTCTGTTGGGAGACACACAGGCAGGGGTATAATAAAATTTGGGGGGAGAAATAAACCAAAGTTAATAGTAAAAGACAACAAGAACGACGACGACGACGATGAGAAACAAAATGTATGGGGAATAATGAGATGGGATATATAGTAAATGAGAAATGAAATAAGGTAAAAAAAAAAGGGTGGAGATTAATATACAAAATTGTAGAGCTACTTAGATGGGAGTAATGTAACGTAGCATGGGGAAGAAACATGGTTAGAGAGATAGATAGATAGATAGATTTTCTATCTTTTCTATCACTCGCTTTATCCCCGTTATCCGTCATCTGTTACTCCCCCATGTCCCGAGTTATTTTTTCCTCGGGTGTTTCAGACTGGTACTGACGTTGGGTGCGGGTTTTTTGTAGTTGGTTTTATAAATAATAATAAATAATCCCGAAAAACAAACAAACATAATAGTGGAGGGATGATGGATGGATGGATGGACACTTCGTTCGTCGATTCGGTTTCGTACTAGCTTTCCCCCCTTATTACTGCTAGTCTTTGGATCTTTCTTCTTCTTTTCTTTCAATTGGTCGGGCGGTGCAAAATTATATATTATACAAAGGGTCGTAAGATGGTAGTGGTGGTGGTGGTGTGGTGGTCGGATTGAGGTATTAAGTTTTCGGAGGCTGGTTATTATATCGCGAGGGCGGGCGGCTAAAAGATAGGAGATGTGGAGGAGTGAATCCTGGGTGCGGACGGCGGGCCTGGGATGTGACGAGGATAAGAGGTGAGATGGACTGCATTTCTGTAGCGGGGTGATAGGGAGTGGTGAGAGGTATCCATCCGGAGTGGAGTGTTATATATGTGTAATGTATGTGACGCAGGGAGTCATGGGGCAGAGGGGTATATTAACGGGAGAATGGTGACTTGGAGGCGTTGGTGAGGTCATCCTATTCAGGTAAGTATGGAGTATTTGAGCGTATGTAAACTGGATAAGAGGAGGGAAGAGAGAGAAAGAGAGAAAAAGACAAAAACGACAAAAAAGAAGACTAACCATATGGTTGCACATGGCGACGAAGAGGTCGAAGAAGAGTTTCCCTCCAACCTCCATTTCCATCTGCATGGTGCCACTTCGCTTGAAGGTTGATCTGCTGCGGATGATCAGGGCAAGATAGTGGGCACGGAGCTTGGAGTCGTTGTCCGGGGTGTTTGCATAGGCAAATCGAGCACTGGAGAGAATGGTGCTGCATTGCACGGCGACCTGAAGCCCCTGTTTTCGGAGAGCGAGTCGTTTCAGATCATCCAGGCCGTATCTTTCTGCAGCACAGCTTTTGATATGAGTAAAAACGGAACTGGTTAGCTCAGATTCACTTTTATGAGGAAAAGCCAAAGCCACAGTGAGAAGACACAATGAGCTACTAAAGGTACTGTACAACGGGGGGGGGGGAGACAAACTAGATAGCTGTATCCTTCAAGATGATAGCCCCATCAGCCTGGTTGATAATAGTCGACTCGGAAGCCTGCTCACTCGATCCATTCCCAGCATTCTCCAGCTCCCAGGCATCTCGACGTTTATTGTGCGTCAGACGCGGGTAATAGTCGCCCTTGTAGAGGTACTCGAGGATGGACGAGAGGACTTCTGGCTGTTCATCGGGCAAATTGATTCTCTTGCCGTGGGACTCGAGGAACTGGCCTCGACAGCAGGTGGCGAAGAAGGGCGAGATGCACAGGACATCCTCGTGAGCGGCAAAGAGACGTTGATCCGGGCCAACGCAGAGGGTTATAATGGCAGAGGTCAGGTTGCTATATGTGAAATATATAGGTCAATACTGTGTGCAACAACTTTCAATTGCAGATTTGATCGAGGCCGGGGAAGTGTTTTTGATTTGACTTACGTGCCAGCTGGAGGACTCTCTGGTTTGCGAGCAGCCCTTTCTGCTCGTCTGGTGGTTGCTGAGGATGATGATGCAGGATCTCTGAAGGACCTCTTTGATCGAGACGAGGATTTACCCGCTCGATATTTGGAAGAAGAGCTCTCTGTATGGCTTTGGGATGACCGTCTAGCAAACATGATGTCCGGCTGGAGTGTTTCTGTCCTTCGAGGTGGCCTGTTTCTTGTATTTCTTTATTCTTTTCTTTCTCCCAGGCAATCCAAAATATCAGCTTGGGAGGCAGGCAATGCAGTCCGAATATAGCCAACAGCAAGCCTTGATATAGAATAAATAAACGCAACTATCCTGGAAGTCGACAGAATTTGAGATTTGATTCTGTTTTTGACAGCCTGAGAACACAACACAGAAGCGAAGGGAAGGAAGAGGGAAGAGAAAAAAAAGAGTAAAAAAAACCCAAAAAAACCTCTCTCTCGGTGTCAGCCAGACAGGGAGCAGTGTTGTCCTTTAAGTACAGATATAGGGAGCGATATCATTATTATTATACATAGCAGGGGCTAGGCAGCGCCCACTCGGTCCGTAGTCTCGTTCCGCTCAAGTATCACTAAGCTAGCAGCACGGCCAAAAAAGAAAAAGGAAGGAAATGAATGAGCAACGAGCCGCAAGCAGGAAGGGAAAAGAGGCAAGAAAGGAAACAAACAAACAAGGAACTGGCACTATTTCCCAACCGCAGCATCAGCATCCCTTCCATCTCAATGGAAATGGAAATGGAAATGGCAAATCCTTTATCATCAGATCAGCAGTGGATGGCCTCAAAACAAATAAAAAAAAGCGGGCGACGCGGCTTGCAACCAAAAGCGACGTGTAAAGTGGTTACGCGAGTTCAGGTGACTCACACGAAGTCATGTGCCGCGCTAGCAGGCCGCAGCAGCCAATCAGCGCGGTCTTGGCGGCAGAGACGGAAGGAGCTATCCAGGGGCAGGGAACTGGGGAAGGAACCTGGGAAGGAACCTTGGTAAGTGGAGCTGACTGACAGTTATTACCGGCTGGGGATGCTGGTTATGCTGGTAATTATCGTATTGGTGGAAGGGATAACTCTGCTAACTGCTGATGATCTATCATGTTTCACTATGTCAGACTAGAATAATAGTCTTGGCGGTAGGTAATTGGCATGGCGCTAGTCGAGGGCAACCCATCCTACTGGATCGGTGGATCCCTGCTCTAACATCCTATGGACTCTGGAGGGAAGAAGAGATGAGAAGCTGGAAAACGGGGAACCAATGCAGCAAATGCAGGAATCAGTCCTCTCTCTCTGCCCTCAGGATCTATCATTATCATTCAGCGGCATCAAACCCTTTCTTTTCTTTTGCATATCTGCTATATCTGCTGGTGCCCTTTGATGTGATGTGGGCATAGATACATGTGCAGAACAAACAACTCTGAAACCAAAATTCCAGAAAAAGTAAAAAAATATCTCCAGGGATGATCTATCTTGGCGTGCAGCTGGCTGCTTTTTTCTCCTCCCACCAGGGTTATTATTATTCGTTACTATTCGACATGGGATGAAAAAAAAAATGAAAAAAGAAATTGTGGCTGCGAGCTTCATCATATCCATCATATCCCGAGTCTGTTAAGAGTTATGTATGTAGGAACAAGGATCGGATCGGACTGGCTCCCGAAAAGGCAAGGAGGAGTGGAGAGGAGTCATAGTAAAAAAGAAAGTGATAATAAACCTTGACTATCTCGGGTAGCCATATTCATATGTAACTACATAACTAGCTGCATGGCCTACTCCTGGCAAGGCTGGCATCCAAGAAGTGAAGTGAAGTGAGGAGGAGAATGGGTGGGTGCCTTTTGAATCAGAAACCCTTGGTGCCTTGTCAAGCATCGAGATTCATATGACGGTGAGACGGCACGTCACCCTTGATCTAACATCAAACATCAATAATATGTCTCATCTGAAATTCTATCATACATCCATTTTATCCATCTATCATTAAAAAAAAAGTTCAAAAACGCCCTTACAAATACATATCTCATGCCGATATACCAAAAAAAGAGAGGCGAAATTCTCCCCCCTACTCAGACCGCGTCACACTCCTCAAATTCCCAAAGCTCAACACATCCCCAATCCGCCCTGCCCCCGTAAACATCATCACCAATCTATCAATCCCACACCCCCACCCCCCAGTCGGCGGTAACCCCCACTGCAACGCCTGCACGTAACTCTCATCCATCTTCCCCTCCCCTTCCTCCTCCACCGCCTCCCCCTGAAACCCAAGCTGGATCTCAAACTTCCGCCTCTGCTCGAACGGCGAGTTCTCCTCCTCGTACATATTGACCACCTCCCGCTCGTCAACGAAGAGCTCCGCCCGCGCAGCCACGACTTGCCCGTTGGCCGGGTGGACGAAACATTTCGAGAGCGGCGAGAGACATTCCGGGTGGTTGATGATGAATGTTGGGTTTTTGCATTGCGGTTCGAGGTAGATGGAGCTTAGCCGGTCGAGGAGGCGGGGGAGCGTGGCGTTTGTCGGGGGTGGGTGGTGGAGTTGTTGTTCGAAGAGGTGGAGTACTGCTTTGGTTGCTTCTTCAGTAGGCGTGGAGGCAAGGTCTGGTAGCTTGTGGCCCATTGCTGTCTCGAGATCGGGGATGAAGTCTAGACGGCGGAAGGGCGCTTCGAAACTGGCTGTCGTTGGTGAAAGGGTTGGTAGTGTTTGGTTTAGATCGTGGATGTGTTGCGAGAGACCCGTGAAAAAAGACTCGGTCAGTGATATTAGGGTTTCTAGGTCGGCAAATGCGTGGTAGAATTCACAGGTTGTGAATTCAGGGTTGTGGGTTTTATCCAGACCTGTGAATTTAGCATCAGTTTTAGATGATCCTTTTCTTTTGTTTCTCCCTTGAATTACAAGGTGAAAAAATCCAGGGTAAGCGGGACAACGAGGGTTTTTTTACCTTCATTGCGAAATGATTGGCCAATCTCGAACACCTTATCGAACCCGCCAACAACAAGGCGTTTGAGCCATAGCTCTGGAGCAATCCTCAGCGACAGAGGTCGGTCTGGGAATTCAGTTGCGGATGTCTCGAACGGCCTAGCAACCGCGCCCCCGGCCACAGATGCCAATATTGGTGTCTCCACCTCCATGAACGACTTGTCTAGGAAAAAGGTGCGTGTGTATTGAATGATGGATGACCGAGCTCGAAGGATATCGGCCGCGGTGGGGGAGGAGAGTAGCTGGACGTGCCTGTCATACGGCGAAGTTTCTTGCTCTTTGATACGGAGCGGGATATCGTGTAGGCATGGCGTGATGAGCTTGGGAAGCTCGGTCGTGGTCACGGAGAGCTCCCCGCGGCCTGTTCTATGGGGTTTCCCGATGGTAGCTAATTTTCCGAACCAGTTATAAAATGTTAATTCGCGTTACGAAAACTCGCTTTTCTCGATGATGCGATAATCTATACGACTCGCTCGGGGGTATAATGGTAACCTACAGAAAACATCCCCACGCCGCAGCAGGTGGTAGAACTGCTTGAACTTCTCTGGCGTCACGCCAGTGCCATCCAGATGTCTCTGGTTGCACAGAACCTGCACCTTCCGCCCATTCTGCACAAGGTCGAGAAATATCAACTTGCTCCCCGCAATCCGTGCAGATTGTATTCTACCTAATCGCTTAAGTTATGAGCGCAGGCCGAACCTTTTTGTTATTCCCTTCTCCCTCCTCCATTTCTTTCAGGAGAGATATTTCCCAAAATCTAGGCTACATACCATAGATAACCACTGAGTCCTGCTCTGCAGTTTCGTTCGGCTTCATGTCTTTGTATTTGGAGTGGAACTCGTCACAGCTGATCGACCGCTTATCGACGGACAGTCGTGGGTATGGTTCTGCGTAAACATTTCTGATCTCTGCGATCCTGTTTTTCCAGCCTTTTTTATCGCTCAGGCTGTCTGCCTCTGCGACAGTCGGTGTAATTGTTGACGACCAACGGACCGGCCGGAAGGTTGGCTGTATCGCTGTTCCACTCAGGGACGAAATGTGTGAGCGGGTGAAACTAGAAGTTTATAGAGTTGGATTCCGTTAGCGAATCTCTGAAGCGTTTCCGGGATACATTGAAAAGTAGATAAAGCAAAGCAATTTGCATAGCATATTTTCAGATTAATGGTACATTGTTCTGATTCCTCTGCCTTTAGAGGGGCCAGGGCAAAAACAAAAGCCCTCGCCCTCCCAAGCATAATCTGCAGCGGTTCTGTAAATGTAGTATCTCGTCCTTGCGCATTGCCGGGAATGGAAAACGACTGGAAAGTTGACAAAGAGGTATACGTACCTTGCAAATGGCCTATCCAGGCTCACCTGGTTTACCCATCGAGAGCAAGAAGTCCGCATCTGCTTAGCGGACGATAGTACTCACTGCGGGTGAGGTCCAATGGCTGGGGGAATCGAGGGAGCGAGAGCTTTCGATGGTGGTTGGTTTCTCGGAGGAGGGAATAATGCCGCCGGATTTTTAGCTGTGGTTAAGCTTCCGGATGCGGTTAGAACTGGCTGAGCTTATTCTGACGAACAAGACTTCCTGGGCTAGTTCAGCTTCACTTTCCGCAAACCGATAAATGTATTTCTATATGTACATGTACATTCATGTTGAAGATAGATATGGGATAGTACTGAAATCCTAACAACTTTGTTTTTATTTTATCTCTTTTGTTATCGATCTGTCAGTCGTCATTAAGGCCTTGACCTCCAGTAATACACATCACGTGATTTATATCAAACTCTAAATCGGCGGAGTGCCCAAACCGCGGCCGCAAACAACGAAACTCATATCCCATTCTACATATACATAGTCCTTTCGAATTGCAAACCCCAACTTCAATCCCAATCCCTCATATAAATCACATTAGTCCGCGCTCGCCGGATAATTCCTGATACCTCAACCCGAACCTTTATCCCATAAACCCGCCCGGAAACTACCAAAATGTCGTTCCTATTCGGAGGCCAACCAAAATTATCCTCAGAGGAGAAAATCAGCAGAGCTGAGATGGAGGTTGAGATGGTCACAGATATGATGACCCGGTGAGTTTACGGTTACACTGCCCGGAAGCTGTGGACGAAAATGCCATGGTCTCCCAGCTTGACATGAACGTAAGGGCGAAGAAGAAGATCTGGGTGAAATTAAAGAGTTTCTATTTTTTCATTTCAATATTAGCAGTAGGAACTTTTTGCGCATCGCCCAGCCAAGTTAATCCCCCCCCCCCCCCCCCCCCCCAAAAAAAAAAGAAGGAACCCAAGTTAGAAACGCTTCGAAAAGTTCACAAAAAATAAAGAAGGCACCATTTTCTAACATCTCCCTTTCCCCGTTTTCCAATGACGCCAGCCTCTCCAGCGCCTGCATGAAAAAGTGCATCCCACCCGACTACCGCGAAGGAGACCTGAACAAGGGCGAATCCGTCTGCCTCGACCGCTGTGTGGCCAAGTTCTTCGAAGTCAACATGAAGGTTTCGGAGAAAATGCAGCAGATGCAAGGGCAGGCTATGGGGCAGCAGGGTGGTGGTTCTGGGTTTGGAATGTAATCAAAGAGGACATTACCCCCTTTTTTTTATTGTTCACAAAAAGAGAAGGAGTTACCAAGATACGGGGCCGTTCGGCCACGGGATCATGGGATGGAGATGATGATAATGGATACTCGGATGGGGGATTTCCTTTTACATCTTTTACAACTCTTTTTTTTTTCTCCTACGTTTACCCATCCATTCTGGGCCTTGATTGATTCCCGGGGCACCATTCTTCTCGCGCGTCGGAATATAAATGCGGATTTTATGGCTGAGGGATACGGTGTTTGCTTGGTTTACGGAGCTGGCTACATGGGAGGTTACGAGAATAGCGTGAGCGAGAGACGGTATTGTTCCTTATGGGCGTGTCTTCCTTCTATATTCCGTAATCAGGCATGGCGGTGTGAGGAGCTGTTGAACCTTGACGATGGAGGCGGAAAACGCATTTTGACCTCAACTTCTTCTATATACTACTGTGTACCCTATCTGCGGATTCCTGTTTGTGCCATCTATGGGGCTGGCAGATTCTCTTTTTGTATTTTTATCGGAACATATTTAGTACGCCGTGGTATTTCTTTTGTACATTATAGTAAGATTTATGTTTTCACACCCCCCTTGCTCCTCTTGGTAGAGCAGATAGATGCCATTCGGTTTTAACTGATTAATGAAATACTTCCTTGATTTGCTATGCTTGTCTGCTGTGCTATGAAACGCCTTGCTATGCGAGTAGTAACTATATGTACAGTACAATCAAACAGGGTATAAACCAGCTCTAAGTAATCTGCATATGCAGCGCTCCAAACCCCCGTATCAAAAAGTAAAGGGGTAAATAGAAACATTCCAATATGTACCTCCCGGGGTTAACGGGAAAAAACTTAAAGAAAAGCGGCCGACTTGATCCATCGCTATCAGGCGCGACCGGTTTCACCGTCCAAGGAGCCCACTACCCCAGCCAAACCACGATTCCCTCGCCTTCTGCGTATCGTCCTTAACCAGATCCCTAACCCTATTTTCGATACCCACGATATGCCGCTCGTAATCACTCAGTCCGGCCTCAACCTCTTCAACCCTCGACTGCAGCGCATTAAGCTCATAGTCAAGCTTTGCACCTAGTAGTTCGACTTTCTTAGAGCCCTCCATGAGACCCGAACCTTCGACCGCAACTAGATCAGCGGTGCGTGTCTGTAACCCGCGAAAATCTTCGATCTTCTGGTGGTAGACAGAGTTGAGCTCGTCTAGCCGGGCCTGGGCACGGACGTTTATGAATTCAACAGCGGAGACTTGGTTCTCAACCCAAGGCGCGATCGTAGCGTGTAAGGCATGAATCTTACAGCCGTAATATTGCATGTCGGACGCGAGGATATCCTCCCGCAACATGGCATCTGCGGGAGTCGTGTCTTTCGTATCGAGAGTTGGATCCCAATCTGGGATATTTTTCCACGTAAGAATCGTATCTTCTACGGCGCTGAAGGATAGGTGCCGTGGCCAACGGGAATCGCCTTGATCGTTTGACGGTTCAGAAGGAAGTATACAATGGCTTCGTGGCCGTCGAAGGGGTATGTTGAAGGGTAGTGTAGCTCCCCCTAACTCTGCTAGTTTTGGTTCAGCATTTTCGAGCGCATTTTTGTCTTCCCCAGCAGATACCGCAGCTTCCTCGCTGAGTTGTGATTCATTAGTTGCTGAATGCTCGTCGTCAGAGATAGGTCCCTCATAGGCTTTATGGGAGATAACATTGGAAGTAGGTTGTAATTTATTTGGTGGCAGTTCATGCAAAGCTTGGGTGGTATCGTCTCGATTTTCCGGATGTGTCGATGGCAATTGTTCGGCATCTAAGAAATCCTCGTCCTGAGTTTGCGTAGACGGCAGTCCAAAATAGCCCGTGTTTGGATGAGAACCTAGCTCATTTTCAAAATCCACGCCATCCCTAGACCGCTTGTGATGATGAGATCGGAGACTAGGTAGCCCAACGGCGTCCTTGAAACGACCAAATCCTGCACGGGCATCGGATACCTTGCCAGTGACGGATCGTTTTAAGGCACCTTTTAGCTGCTGTTCCCTGTCATCCAAAAGAGTAACTGGGGAATCAAGCATTTTTCCAGAGTAGTCAGTTTCGAGGCTATGGCGGCCAGAGTTATGATCGGACGCAGCGTCCCTTTTTCTACTAGTCCATTTATATCCACCACGGTCGTCACAAGTAAAAACCATCGAGTCGTCTCCAGCAGCATGGCGGAAGATATCACTTCCGGTTTTGCGTGGCTTCCCATGCCAGAGCCATTTAGGCCGTTCACCTCCGACTAACTGAACAAATCGGTCCATATCTATGGTTTCAATTTCCGCGATACCAGCTTTGACACGTCCGGCAACAATTCCCATGACCATTTCTCCGCCTTTGCCTCCTAGTTCTGCAACAGTGGATTTTACTGCGCGTGGTACATTCCAGCCATCACCACTAGCGGCTTTTGCAGTGACCCGATGTAGTCGATCCAATGTCTGTCGATCGAGCCTGCGAGTCCTATTGAGTTTCTGAGACTTCTGAAAGCTCTCTATTCCTCGCTTTAAAGCGGCCACATCAAAAACATCCTTGGGGACCGGAGCACCATTCGCATTAAGGCGGTTCCTCGCTCCCATCAACGTACCAAGTAGTGCGGAAACCGTCGTTGGGCCTAGAATCCCATCGCTTGGCTCGATATTGAAAAAGTCGGTTCCAATATCGGTCCACCAGTCGTTTATGGCTTTCTCTGTTACGTCGCAGAGTAATCCATCCACATACTCAGGGACCAGCTTATCGAAAATCATCAGCGCCGTCTGGCATTGCTTTACCAGCTCCATTACTGCCGAATAGAGCGGTACCCGCTCGCTCGTTCTGTATAGTTGGTGAAATTTGGCTTGCGTAGCGGCGGTGGGTTGTTTTAGATTCATACCAGCTCGCCCGGAGCAACCAAGGCGTTTCAGATCCTCGTTAACAATGAAATCCTCTCTATGTCTCTTCACATCGCCATTAGGCACGGGAATCACAGTCAAGGCAGAAGGGAAACTGCTCAGATTCGTCACCATCAAAATTCCAAGCGGAGTCTCTCGTTTTCTAGCATGAAATTGGGCAACAGCATCGAAATAAACCTTTAATCGGGGGGACCAGGCATTTTCATCCGTTGGGACGCTGAGCACAGCCACTATTGCAGTGTTTGAAGGATCACCGGTATATGTGTTGATGACAAAGGTAGGATGGACTCTTGAGCATGCCCACTGCTCAACAATGTATATTTCATAGCCTGTCAATGTACGTCGCCGGTCCAACACTATTGTCGACGGGTCCTCTTCTAGGTATCGAAAAGCAACGGGGTCTGTGAACACTAATCTTTGGTGGCCCTGCTTGGGCGAAGTACATGTACCTTCGACCGCTTCGATATGAGGAGGAGTCGAATAACCTCTACCGGCAGTCCTTTCACCGTTTCGAGGACTAGCAGGGTGGGGCGAGAAGGTGCCAGGGTCGTTGGGATAGGCCATGACAGCTTGAGAGCAGGATATAGACTAGCCCTATCCCTTGTGGGCTCTTCCTTTTCTAAATCGGTATATGGCAGGAGGTTTTTGCATTAAGCGATTGTGGAATCGGACAAGCGGCGGTGTACCTCCGTTGTATCTGATGTGGCTCTGGAGGGCCAGGAGAGGGCGAAATAAGCACTGTCAGTGAAATAGGCCATCATCGGTTTGATGGAGGATAGGGCAGCCTGTGGTTAAATGTGTGCATCCTCAAAAGTTGTAGATAGACTGCGAGAAACGAAATTCTGTACCTGTAGTGTCGTGGAGGAGTTCTTGAAGATGGATAGTTCTGATGCACCGACGTCACAAGTGGCTGAGGATGTCACAAGACCGGGAGGACTAAGGTATCTCCGACGGGTATTACAATACCTATACGTCACGATACATCTTTTATAGCAGTGCAAACCTCCCAAAAAGGTCATTAATACAGTACAATACGTGCAGGGCGTGCGCCACATCTTGGGATGGCCCGCATTACCGGCGGCACCCTAGCTGAATCCGTATGTACCGTATGTATGTATCGTATGTACCGTATGTTACATGCTCATGCGGAGTTGGAGCAACCACCAACACCGCATCACCACCACCACCACCGCTTGCTCACCTGCTTCTTCAACCACCCATGACCACTCCGACACGACCATACCAAAGCAGCTGAAGGGGGAAAATAGCAAGAAACAGAATTACACCATCTTCTCCTTGCGGGGATTCTTCCATTTCTCTGGCCTTGAAGCTGAAGCTGAAGCTTCACGATATGTCCGCCATACCCCAACGCCGGTAGAGCTCTGACCAAGGCGATATTCATTGGGTCACCCACTACGCCACCAGCAAAATGGATTTACTGCAGAAGGAACATCAACGGCTCTGGAAGCGGGCTCACACTGGGAAGAGCATCAAAGATGTGCAGGCCACAATTGACCTACTCCAGGAGGCAAGAAACAACATTGCCGAAAGTGAGCGGCTCCCCCCCCCCACCGAATTCATGTAACTGTTTACTCCGACACACATGGAAATATCCAAGGCTTGCGGGACGGAGATTTTGTTTTTTGAAGGATTCTTATTAACCCATATATTGTCTGCTTAGATCCTAGTTCAGCGTCCATAACTTTGGCAAAGCTACAAAACCCTGTGAAGGCTGCCTTCGATGCGACCAACGACAGTCTCAAGGAAGCCCATAGCGGCCTGAACAAATATACCAAAGCCCTGGACAAAGTAAGATCTCAGCATGTGTGGAAAATCTATGATTATTGAAATGGTGCAACTTATTAACTTTTATGTCTTTCTCCACAGCTCTTCAAAGACAAGCCTCTCCCTTATGACCCTTTATCAGCGCAGCCAGCGCTGGTGAACAGGGCTATTGCCATGCACCTACTTCGAGAGGGCCAGTTTTCCGTTGCCTCTACATTTTTATCGGAAGTAACCAAAAATCCAACCCCTGCACAACCCGCTTCGGATCAATCCGATTCTGATACCGCCAGCATTGCCATGGAAATGGAGCAAATGCAATCAGGTGATATCAGGAAACAGTTTGTTCTCATGTATCAAATCCTACATGAGTTGAAGGAGCAGCGAAACTTAATACCTGCCATACAATGGGCCTCGGAACATCGACACCTCTTGGAAGCAAGGGGGAGCAATCTGGAGTTTGAACTGTGCAGGTTGCAGTTCGTGTGGCTATTCCACGGAGGCAAAAATCCGCAAACACCGATGGCGGTTGGCCGGCAGCTGGCATTGGAGTATGCCAGGAACGAGTTCTCGACTTTCCAGAGAAGGCATCTGCCAGAAATCCAACAATTAATGGGGGCTATGGCATTTTGTCCTAATCTCGCAGACTCCCCCTACAGAAACATTTTTAACAATCCTTCCGCCTGGAACGATGTAGCACACTCCTTCACCCGGGAATTCTGCTCTTTGCTGGGTCTAGCAGCAGAATCCCCTCTATATATAGCAGCTACAGCTGGTGCAATTGCACTCCCTACGCTGCTCAAACTACAAACCATTATGAAAGAGAAGCGAACGGAATGGACGTCCCAGAACGAACTTCCGGTGAGAAAACACTCCCTGCTCCCCTGATTCTTTTCCCACCTTAAATTACAAGCCTCCTTTTCTCCATCTCATACGCTCATCGCTAACAAAAAATGCAGGTTGAAATCCCCCTCCCACCCTCATACCAATTCCATTCTATCTTCGTCTGCCCGGTTTCGAAAGAACAAACCACCGACGAAAACCCACCCATGATGATGCCTTGTGGTCACGTCATTGCGCAGGAGTCTCTCATGAGACTTAGCAAGGGGTCTCGATTTAAATGCCCGTACTGCCCGAACGAAAGCCATCCAAAAGACGCTCAGAAAGTTTTCTTGTAGCTCAGAGGAAAAGGGAAAGCACCTACACGACGTCTTAAATCTGCTACTTGATTTTTAACTTCCAACTTTTATTTATTTTCTTATATACAGCGCATCTCCCTGGGGCATTGCGGAGTTTTTTTTTTTTTTTCCAAGCTGGCTTTCACACGAGTATCCCTTACTATGTCATTATTCATAGCGGCGCATGGAGTTGGGAAGGGCCGGGCTAGGGATAGGGCAAGTTTGTGCTGGCTGGGGCAATGAATGCCATTTGAATCGTTTGTTTTTTTTCTTCGTCCCAACTGCCCTTTATTTGTTGTCTCTTTCCTTTTTTTAAATGTTTTTGGATCAAAAAATGGTTTACCTACCCCCCCCGCGTTATTGTATTTCAGATTATTATGAAATAGATCGATTTGATATCGTCTTACTACAATTTTGTAAGGCCCAACCAACCTTTATTTCTATGCATTTGTCAGCTGTTAAGTAGTAGTTAACTATCATAATAGCTACAGATAATAAGAAAATTGCGAAGTCATAAAAATTCATAAAAAGTTCATTATCATATCGTAGCTGGAAGAGACCTAGCTCTAAAGTAGCCGAAAACTGATAGGGGTCGTGACAAGATGCATCGTGGTCCTCGTAAAACATTTCTGCAAGAGAAATATATAATCATGAAAATTTAGCAGAAAAGGAGAACAGGGAGATTAAAAGTGTGTACAGACCGCGCGTGAGAAATAATAACAAGAAAGTAAGGGCGTTTGAAATAAAAACAGTTAAAAGGAGGAGAAAGGGGGAGAAGGGAAAGCGTTTCAAAAAACAAGTAAAAGAGTAAGTAAGATCGCTTTCCATCCTCTTCTTTCTTCCACCTTTCCAGCCACCGTGAACAAGAACACACGTCAATCGTATCGCGATGAACGCCACAATCAATCCCATTCGTTAAACGCCGCAGGAATCAAAGTATGAAGAAGAACGTAAAAAAACCCGTCGTAAAAGTTTCGCGTACCCGCCACCACCAAGACCGACTGAACTACTTCAGTTTCGAACTCGCATCAAGATTCTGGAGAGTCCTCCACTCCTCCACCTCCCTCTCCGTCGGCCGCCTCTCGTCCCCCTGGTACCGAATAGGAGTCTGCCCCGCGATCCTCCGCAATTTAAACCGATGCAACATCGTCTCCGAATCCAACACGTCCATGCCATGAATCTCATAGAGCCCGTCGTACCGGAACCCGGCAACGGGTCGATAGGGGTTAATCTTCGGCAGCTTCGAGCTGCGCAGGACGCGGATGGGCGTTCGGTTCGTATGTGACTCGATCAGCAGGTTCGTGCCCGCGGAGATCTGGCCGTCCTTGCCGCGCGTGCCGCAGTAGGAGATGGTATCCCCCTGGTCGATGTCTGGGTACCC
>LDEV01000705.1:25106-39075 GCA_001014755.1 Blastomyces silverae | reverse complement strand
GTGCCCCGGCCCTTGATGGTGACGTTGGCGCGGTCGAAGTCGCCCTCTGGCGCATGGAGGCTGTATTCAATGTGTGGGGGTACGGTATCGATATGGCTTGTCAGGATGATCTTGGGCGTTGGGGAGCCCTTGGGATAGGCCCAGACATTGAAGCGCTCGTCGGTGCTGTCGTCGTCCTCGTCGACGGACACCATTTGTTTTTCGGTGGTGAAGCCATGTTCGCGCAGGTATTTGATCAATGCTTCCCCGACCGCAGATTCGTGGTTGGAGACTGATTGGATTTCGCAGATGGTGCGATGCAGCGAGAGGAGCGGCGAGTCGGAGATGATCTGATCCAGGGCTTCATTCTGAGCGTTCAGCGTGCCCGCTGAGAGGATGTCTTGATGCACGTAGCCGGCTGCCACAGGGGCGACGAGCTGTGCCGATAGCACGGCCGCCAGATGAGAGAGCTTCATGGATGATGTTTAATTGTTTCGATCCCTGGCGTTGGAGGATGATGATTTTTAAGTTGCGACCAAAACCAAGGAAACAAACAAATAAATAAATAAAAATAAAATATACTCGGCAACTTCGCAACGTCTCAACGGCGATTGATATTTCGGACAATTGAGTCCTTTTGTTTATATATATATATAGTTACACATCTTCCCCGCATACGAGTGTTAAACATCAGCTATTTATTTAAACAAATTCCTCCTCCTCCTCCTCTCTTTTTTTTACAGTTCCACCGCGTCCACAGCTCGCTGCACCGCATGTAACATCGACCAGCTCGCGATGGAGCAAAAAATAAATAAATAAATAAATACAGAAAATGTAGAGGATATTTAGGCCGACGACGAACACCCTTTTTCTGGCTAGCTCTGTGTTCGATCCCAATTACTGAGCACGCCGAGTCTGGCGCCATCAATTGCCTGATTCCGGGTTCGTGGGATGGAGCGGGATTGCTTGCTCTGCCGTGTGCACAAAATACATGCCGGAATACCACAATGATTGATGAAATGATTCGCCAATAAGTGCGGATTGAGGGGTAGGACAGGATAGGGAGTGGGCAGCAGGGACGCCGGTAGAGATAGATAGATATCTTTACCAAGATGCGAATAGTCAAGACTTGTTATAGTTATATATAACTATCAACTATATATCATCTATCAAAAGAGCCGGAATGCCAATAATTGCAGAAAAACACGCCCTCGAATTATACGGCCGAAGAATGCACGCAGCAGGAGCAAGCTCGGCAATGATATGTAGTTACATACATACAATATCCAAAAGACCGCTAGCTGGGATATAATAATAATAATAATAAATAATAAATAATAAATAACCTTGCAAAGCCATATATATATATAGAGATCGCTTATTTGGACACCCCCTCCACCTATTTGGACACCCTATTTAACCGAATTGAGTGTTAGTGTAAATGTAGTGTGGCACTAAGCCAACAATGGGGCGCACTAGACTCAATGAGGGAAGATATGACTTGGCCCGCGGGCATGCTTATATAATCTTACCACATCAAAACTGGCCTCATAGTCAACATCTGAGCGCCCAGCACCACAAAAGATTTAAGATTCTTGTCAATTCACTCAAAAACACAATAAAAAAAAATCAGACTCTATTTCCTATTTAGGTCAGCTTGGCAGCTTATATAAACACTCTTTCAAAGCTGGTGTAGAAGGCATTTGAGAGTGGTAGAAGGTTCATGATGTGAGTGAGTGATTGAATGTGATTACTAAGAAGTTTGAAATCCTCTCTTTCTATGCTAGGCTTAACATAGTTTAGCCTAGTCACAGTTTAGTGTCTAACTTATACTGTCTCAATTATGAGTTGTCCAATCACATAGATTACATGACTTTATTATGACAGCTAACTATTCAACATTAAACTATGTTGAGCCTAGTGTAAAAGCAGATGATTTCAAGAGTTAAAAAGTATGCTAGTCCCACTTAGTGCACACTAACACTCAATTCAGTTAAATAGGGTGTCCAAATAGGTGGAGGGGGTGTCCAAATAAGCGATCTCTATATATATGGTATGGCGAATCTAACATGAACCATCCAAATAGTTAGGCTACTCTTAACTAAAAGGACAAAACTCCGAGGTACAGTACCTGCATCTGAAGATAGATACGCACAACGATATAGAACAATAAATAAAAACGGGACGGGGGCTTCTATACCCAACAGGCCAAAAAAAAGTGTGTATTAGCAAAGGATATAATAAACTAGATGCTGACGACGTATGTAGGGGGCAAACAAAACCGGAGAAGATCCCCCGATCAACGCGGTATATGCGCAAATATGAATCAGAGCATTAAAAATAAAAATAAAAACGAAGGCTAAGCACGCTATACGGAGCTGAGGGTCAAAAGTGGTAGAAAGTGTAGTGAGAGAGCGTAGTGGAATGGGGTCTGCCGTCATCGCAACCCTGGATTCGGGGGGGAGGGGAAAGGGACCAAAAAAATAAAAAATAAAGGGCGCCACTCCGATATAAGGAGACAGCCCGATAATACCTGTTACGGCGAGACGGACAAATGTGCAAGTTGCTGAGCACATCAAGCCCGTGTTCCCGCGTATCCCTGTTATTGTTTTCTTCTTCTAACTGCCTCACCCCCTATTTAACACCCCTATTTTCGCATTTTAATAACAACTGAATCCTGGGTATCCTAAACTTTTTTTTAGAAAAAAGAAATCTTGAAATGGCCGACGTCCCCTCCCTACAAGGTATCTAAGACGGGTCGGAAAAGAAAAAGAAATAGGAAAGGGAGAAGAAATGGGGTTGTTCCGATCGCGCGGTTCACTGCCCCAGCGATCCCCGCCCCTAGGGGGTTATGTCGGCGGGAATACAAAGCAAGAAATTGGAGTGGGAGAAGCTGGGCTGAGAATAGATGGGGCAAAATAGCCCGCGCCTCCCTTTTCGTTTTCTCTCACATCTCCCATGATTCACGGTTGCCGCAAAATTCCACGATAAGCCGTTCCAAATCGGTCAACTTGTACGGTTTTGTCATATAGCCTTCCATGCCCACCTTAGTAGCACGACCTAACGCCTCATCGGTGACGTCCGCACTGACTGCTAAGACGGTCGGACTGGGTGGTAATAGCACGTCCGGGTTCTCGCTCCTCAGTCTATCACGATGGTTCCCAACCATATCCAATATTTTCTCCGTGGCTTGATACCCGTCCATATCGGGCATCCAGAGATCCATGAGGATGACGTCGACGAACTTTGATTTTGTTGGCGCCGGTTTGATAGGTGGTTCGCTAAATGTTGACATTTCGCAGTCTTCTATGAGCGAAGTTACGGTGTCAGTGCTCATTTCAGAGACACTTCGACCGGAAGGACTATGCGGGGCCGGTTGCGGGTCTGGAGACATGTCGTTCAGGATGATTTCGCTCATGACACGAACTGCCTCTTTGCCGTTGAAGGCCTCGTATACATCATTGTATCCCAGTTTGGCAAGCATGCTAACGAGGATTCGTCTATTGATTTTGTTATCCTCTGCCACGAGAAACGTGAGAGGGTGTTTGTCCGCGAGTCGGCGGTCATAGCTGTTGGAAGAGAGGAGGGCGGAACCACCACGAGATGAAGCTGATAGGCGGCGTGACGGTCCCAGCCAACCGCCGTTTGTGAAACTTGAGCTTGCTCGTGTCGGGACCGGGCGATTCGAAGACGAATCCGAGGGGGGAGTTTCTGAACTATTTCTCACCGTTTTCGACTCATCGGTTGGAGTATCAAAATGCGAAGATGGGTTCGAATTCGATTGAGAAGGGGTAGACGCATGTTGCGGCGTGGTTGGCGGGCTGGCACTGTCATTAGGGCTTATGGGTAGCCGGATTTCAAATTCGGATCCACGATCTGGCTCCCTCGTGGATGAACGAAGACACCTTAAATCACCGCCAAGCTTCCTAGACAGTCCCTTAGCGACCAAGAGCCCGAGACCTAATCCCTCCTTGCTCCTCGTCGTGGAGTCGTCTTCTCGAGCGAAAGGTTGAAATAAGTTTGGAAGAAAGTCTTCTGGAATCCCAGTCCCAGTGTCGCTGATATTAATTAAAACACACTTGCCCGAACCACTTAACTTTGTAACAAGTGTAATAGTTCCGGATTCTGTAAACTTTAGAGCATTAATGAAGACGCAGGACACCAGCTTGGTAAAGTCCCTTTCGTCGACGTATAGTATGTCCGGCACTGACGGATCGACAGACCAGTCGATAATTTTTGTTGACGCCCGTCCACTTGAAGATCTTGACCTGATCTCAATTTTTTGGCCGAACATGTTCGGTTCAACAAATGCAGCATCTGGTCGACCTCCCACATGGAGCGATTCGTTGATAAGCGGTTGCAGTATCTCGCGGACTTTCGTGGATTGTAGCGTCATGGGAGGGAAAATTTTGGGTTTAACGTATATGCTAGAACACGAAAACTGTTCGGTTAGTGAGGAGCGTCGTGCGTTGATTAGAGCCTCTTGGACTTCATTGTCCTCCTCGACTCGCGGGCCGGCTTGAACGATCTTGTCGCTCTCTTCAACTACCGTCTTAACATCTGCGCTTCGGGGCGAGAGTTCTCGCCGGTGTAATCTTGGCGATTTAGATCCTGAGGGAGGGCTATAATTCCAATCAACTGGACTACTCCGTCTCCGTTTGTATGGATTTACGGCAATGTTGTTCCCCTCGATGAGAATATTGGGGCGAGAATCATATTCTCCAGAATACGATCGCAAAGAAGCCCCAGCACTCTGCTCCCCAGAAGGATTTTGGGGAGTTTCAGGTATTTGCATATTTAGATCATAAGCATGCACCACATTATCAGCTGCCTCAACTGCTCTTCGAACGCTGTCTGTAAGTTTGCACAACTATGCCATTAACAAAATTGAAAATCCAAAATCCGAATAGTGTCAACGACCACTTAGCAGTGAAGGTGGGTGGAACTAACCTTGGATTGCCTCAATGTTATCTTTGAGCTCCTGAAACATCGGGATTATTCCTGCTGCATCGAGCCGCTTGTCCATTGCTTCTTGCACGTTGGCATGCATGACATCCAGCATCCCAACCACTCCCTGCATGGGTGTTCTCAGTTCGTGGGATAAGCTCCGTGCATATGGTTTAAAAGAGTGTGAGCCTGTAGTAGAAGAATGATGGTAGGCAGTGGGTCTACTTGTTCTAGCTCTGCCTCTTCGTTGTTGCTCATCTCTTTTCTGGACGAGCATGGGCTTCTTGTAGTCCTGCTCGCTCAAGATGCGGTGCTGTACGAAGTCCTCCAACGAGTGTAGGATCATTTCAAGATATGCCCAGGAGACATCGCGTTTCACCAGACCTTCAGCGGTCCACATCAGCCCAAAATGAGAAAAACACTTTCCACCCGAGAACAGGGGAACAGCCAAGTAGGCATCCATTGGGAATGGGAGCGTATTCGTGTCATTGCTCATGTACGAAGCCAAATTCTCCGGGATGAGAAAAACCTTGCCGTGTTTCATGAAGTCACAGGGTATATCTCGAGAGAAATGCTTGTAGTTTCTGTGCATCGCTGAGATCGAGTTGCCATCGTTATAGTACAGAGCGACACCTATGAAAGGAGAAGAAGACTCGTGGGTTTCGGCGGTTGACATCACAGTATCATAGCCATTTTTGTGGTATTGGGCGGGTTCGGGATTTGAGGTGGCTACAAACGAGCATTGGGCATTGCAGATGGCTGCGACACCCTCGAGCAAACGTTTCCAAAACGTTTCAGTCTCCGCATCTCTTAATTCTTCCTTCAATCTTAGAAGACGCTCAATGGCATTGCTCTGTCCAACCTCATAGTGTCTCATCATGCCACCAACAAATTCCGGTTCTCCGGTCGAAGCTAGGTTCGGAAAACAAAGCGTATGGCGCTCAATGAAAGCTGGATCTACGAAGTGGTTGGAGGATTCAGCCCCGATAGTGCTCGACATTGTCCTGCGACCTTTGCGAACCTCATGCAGACCCCGACGGCTCTATTATTGGCGGAAACGATAGGAACGGGCTCGCGGATGATGATTATTTATTCGGCTGTCGAGAGCTCGAAATGACTGGAAATTCCCAGGCTCGACGGTAGCCTTCCTGCACAACTGTAGAATGTACAGAGCATGCTCATCCAATATTTCGAGAATCCAAGTAATCCCGGTATCCGTCGTAGCTGTGCGGTGGAGGAGGTGAACCGGTTGTAATGTACAGTACAGTACATGTAGGGTGCGGACCTGGATCTGGCCGCACTACCTACTTCCTTTCGAGGACATTCGGATAGCTAGGCGATATTTGATAGAGCTGTCAATGCAGATAACGAGAGTGGGCGATAGGGATAAGCCGGTCGTAAGTCGTCGTCGTTGTCGGTCGTCTTCGTATCAGGCTGCAATAAGCCGGCACGATGGGGGAGAACAGCAGTGGGCCGGGGGAGGTGAGAGAGGTTTCTCGGGAGAAATAGATATATGGAAAAGTAAGTTTAAGAGGAACTAATTACTTATGACAGGCACAAACAAGAACAACAACAATAATAATAATAATAAATGCTGGTGGTGGTCTGCAGCCGTGGTGAGCAGGCCGAGCAGACAGAGCACGGTGTTGGGAGAGGAAGCAAAGAGGGGCACGCGAAGGAGTTAAAAGCAGCCGCCGACCACCACCAGCCAGCAGCCTCAATATAATAGGGGGACGAGGCGCCTGGGGAACTCGCTCCAGCACCAGCAGCACCATCACCATCACCACCACTACTACGGAGTACTACTACACTAGGTTATATTTTATTTTCTGGATACTCTTGTCATTATATTATTGGGATGAGCAAGGCATAAAAATGAGAATGGCCGCGATCCAGTTTGGCCCACGAAAACCACATCTCAAAACGAGCCTCTACTCTTCAGCTTACCTGGCGGATTGCAAAAAAAGGAGGATCTGCTAAGTGGATTCCTTCCAAATCATAATGCTGCAAACAGATTATCCTGCCCATCCTCAAAATCTAGGCCAGACAGTCCGTGTCAACCTAGGCCTCGCGCTAACTATGGGTTGGTTGTTGCACAGCACCACTCCAGCACCAAGAGGTGAGAACTCTCAGGGAGTCAGGACTCAGGGGAGAGACCTGGGCCGCCTGGGCCGCCTGGGCGCATTCTTACCTCCAAACTATATACCGTACTACATATTCCCGCCATAGCGAAAATCGGATCCATGGATCCTCGATAGAGATTGCTTGTCCGTCCTCAGCCACTGGCTGCCCCAAAAGAGGTCCAGCTCAACACCTCTTCGCTCCCCCCCCCCGCAGGCAGTTTAGCTGCTGATTTTGGGCTTTTTCTATTTCGCGACGGGTGCTCGGACGCTGTTTCGCTTTAGCGCGGGTTTTAGTCCCCCGCCAAAATCGAGCCGTTGGCTGGAAACTGCAAAGATGGACGGGGAAGCACGCTTTGGCGCCGTGTGGCTTGACTGGCGATCACCAGGGTTGCGAAAACTGGAAAAATAAAAATAAAAATAAAAAATTGGCAGCAACACACCAGAGAGTAAACCTACGCTGCGTAGAACTGGTGACCACGATGCGGATGCCTGGATATCAAAACTATGGGGGAGACATCCTTCATAAATTTCGCTAGATTTGCCAATCCCTGCAAGCATACGGCGTACGGATTATATATTTGATATTTATATGGCCTCGATTCGCCCAAACCGAACCAGCTTCTGCGCCTGGACCGCATCGACCAAGAAAAATATATTGGCGAAAATGCCATGCATAGCATACATGGCAAACATTCATACGGTACGGAGTAATGTGGGGGGTACCAAGAACAGGGCACGCCTTCGCTGGAGAAAAAAAAAAAGGAAAAAAGAGAAGACGAGAGAAAGGTTTGAAAAAGGGAAAAGAAAAAAATTAACGCAGACACTGATCCATCCACGGCGGAGAAAGAGTTTCCCGATCATTATTGTTACAACCTACGATGTACGGAAAATTACTCGATTCTGGAAGCAGTGCATGTCCTGGCCCCAGCAGAGCTACGATGCGACTTGCACTTTGCCTTGGAGGGCATACAAAATACCCAGCCCTCACGATGCCACCCGCCGTTTGCCTGACCAGGAGGGAGTAATTGGCAAGCAAATTAAAAATGAAATGTGTGAAGAGCTGCATTTCAACTGCAAATACGTGCAGAAGTAAGGGAACAGGTTCTAGGTGAAACTCTGCGCCCCATGCTCCATCCAATAATGATGACATGGATGCAACTACACCGTAAATGCAGACAGGCGGTCGGAAGGATTAGGGTCGTTCTTGCATTTCGGCTCTCTCTGGTTTGCAGGTCGATACAGAGAAAAATGACACTAGCAGCGGAAATGGAGATAGAACTATCGACAGCTACGCAGAGAATCCATGACAGAGCTGCTCTGCAACCTGCAGGCGGTAACATTATTATTCGCTCCCGTAAATCATAAAGCACGACAGCCGAGAAAAGCAAGAAATGATGCTGCCGAACGGTTGGATGTTTCCAAATTGGACTTGTTGAAGATGGCATCCATGGTTTTCCATACTTTCAGCAGCAAGGATGTTTTGCATGAAAATCCACTCCACCCAGCATGAAGATGCAGAAATCCTTCCCGTCCATTATTCCTGACTCTACGGAGTAAGGTCACGGCCGAATGAGACGAATGAACGTAGCCTCTTACCCCAATCTCCACGGTAAACATTCACCAAAGGCTCATCCTAAACTCGCGTTCTGCCAGGGTTGCTCTAGCCACTTCGAAACTCTCCGAGTATCAGCAGCCAGATTGTTCCATCACCCCCAGTTGCATATTTTCGTTGCTGACTTTGCCGCACCTTTCTGTTTAGCCATCAAACCTCACATACGGGAACGTACCGACTAAGTGCGTTCTTGCAGGTAATTCAGACCGCACAATCGAGTACCCTAATTCGCTCCACATTCCTTCGGGATATGGAAAGATGAAGAGGGCCGGAATAACTCAGCAGTTCCGCAGCTGTTCGGATGTCCGTCGTCTGACTTGTTCACCCATACATGCGGCCGGAGCTGAACGCTGGCTTTCAAAATTCGCATTGGATGATTACCAAACGCCAGCTTGCTCTGCAGGCAGCATGCGAGGATGCGCCTCTACATTTCTATCCCGACATTCTTCATTTCTTCCACACGCATCTGTCCATTGCACTTGAAGAAACTTTAAAGCCACCGTCGATAACAAACCGTCAAAATATCCTCACCCTGAGCTGTATGAACTTCTATAATGCTCTAGATATAAGCCAATTTGGTTCCGGAATTCACGACATTCATTTGACAGGCGAGAAATCGAGAGAGCCGTGGGATAGCTAGTGTCGAGGGTACCTTGCTTAATTTAAAGCATGCGATTTGGTACCTGACACTCACGGCAATGTACCCTGTTTCAATCCGCAAAGGGGTAAGGCGTCAGATATTGCTGAGAATTCACCATCTTCCCGTCGATACCTGTTTTGGCTTTCCGTTTCCTTCTCGGGCGGATCTCAATCGCCTCGTATCGGCGATACGATGGTTGTGGATTGGCTTCAGAATATCTATATGTATGCTGAAAGTGCACAGGGGAAGCGGTTAAATTTCATTCCGGTCTTCCTCGAATCTTTTCACTCCTCGTTTGCAAGGACATGACCAGCTAGCTATTCTTGTCGTATGTTTGAGCCCCGTGATTCACTGACGAAGACATTGCGCGATTCTACTGAGTGTGTTGTCGCTAGGCGAGCGGCTGCTGCTCTTCGCTTTTGCTGAGTTCAGCCACTTATGCTACTCCGCTTCGCGTATTTGAGCTTCATACAGCATAAGCTTCCCTGGGGTCGTACCTGAAGATGGCGTCCTATCATAACTTCCTGCTAAAATAAAATTAGACAGAACTCTGTTTTCCAAGTTCCTCATCCCTTTACCTAGTCGGCATCGTCCGTGAAGCTTTTTGACCGTTGTGAAGGAGGGTGTTGCCTTGCTTGCAAACCGCTAAATAGTGCTGCTCTGTAGCCGATTTAGGAGCAATATGGCGTTCGTTCGAGAAGCTTCAACGACTAAGATGCCGGAACTAACTGGAGGTGCCAATTACAACCTGGCCTGGATTTTCTCACCACGACGAAGACGGCGTGGAGAAATGCAGCAACAGCCTAACTGAACAGAAATAATGAATTTCTCTTCTCACCAGCTCTATGTGACAAACGAAATCAGAACCATGGCGCGGATTCAAATCCGCATTGAGCTGGGGGGGGCTTAGGAGTTAGGAGTTAGTGCTCGAACACGAGACGGGAGTTTAATCCTATTTAACACCATGCGAAGGAAGATAATATTCAATCTGTCATCTCAGCATCTCGGAAAAGTTAGTGAGATAGGCAGTTTGAGAGAGGTGGGAAACTTGACGAACAAACCCTGGTGGCTCTCCATCCAGTCATGAATTCTCCGTTGTCATTATAGACGCCGAATGGCAGGAAACAAGCCGCCTGTTATCAATGACAAATGAAATTTTTCCTCTCTCTGCAAAAAGAAAGAAAAGTGAGCCTACAATATGAACTGACCTGCTTCACGTGTTGTCCTTAGTAGTGAAGAGCTTTCTAGGAATGGATGACTACATTTGAGAAAAAGATGAAACGAATTGAGTACTAGATGGCTAGAGTCAAAAACAATAATTCACGCATATCTGCCCAGCCTACACAAGACTTTTCACTACCATTAAAATTTTTGCAGCTACTGCTTTATGGTAAATTGATCTCCCATGTCAAATTGTATTGGCATGGAGAGAAATCCTTTAAAGTGCAAGGCCATGCCATGGCTCTATGGCGACATGAAGAGTACAAATGAGCTGAAAATTGCTAATCGTGACCAACTCACGTCCCAATTAGCATGCGGGGAAGGAAAAAATGAGGTTGAAGCAAGTAGTCGAACCTTCCCTTTGCTATATCTGAGTACTACCGGGTAGTATCGCCAGGGCATTCTTATACAATATGTAAGACAGTTGAACTGGCCGTCTTGCCCTGAGAAACGAAATAGCCATGCCGAGAAACACCCGTTGCCTGGGTTTGTTCTCTAGCGCTGTATGAATCGACCATGATATTCAAGCCCCGATGTAATGAGCTAGATTCCCAATCCAATTTACCTACAGGGAATATCCATTAGCGCATGCGTATGACGAAATAGACCTTTTTTGGGGGGCGTACAGGTCGTTTGAAATTCTGGTAAGAACAAGATTGATGGATTTGATCCTGGGGGCTGCTAGCAAGTCTGAATGGATTCATGCAAATAAAACGCTTCAAAATGGCTCAACTTCTTCATTGACGGGGCATGCCAATATTTGAAACCACATGGGGTCAGATATCGAAGCAAGTCATGCCGCAAGGTCTGGCACAAAAGATGTATAAAATCAGAGCTGGCTGGCTGACTCCATCGAAACAGTGGTTCATGTCAATGTCATTAACATGGACACACCTATCATGCTGAACGAAATTCAATAGAGCGCTAGCTTTAATAATTTTATTGAACTCTGCTAGCTCAGCAATGTTCCCCTTCAATCTCGACCATGGCTGGGAAAATGGCCGAGAGGTAGAATTGTTGGTCAGAAAGCCGGAAAGCGAGCCCAAGCCAACCGCATCCGATTTGAAAATCAAGCATTGAAGCATAGCCTCTCAGAACTCTGTCTTTTTCAAGGGTCATCCACGCGGAAATATATCATGGGTAGGTCGTCCATCAGAAAATTGAGTGAGAGCTTTGACAGAGGGTGAAAAAGCTGGATTAGTCCTGGGCAAAATTCAGAGATAATAGGTAATTACCACAAAACACAACCAAATTTATCAGATATATAATTCAGTAAAAGGAACATACTGTTGTGGATGAGTTGTTGAAAATGAGAAGTGTTTTGCCTGTTCTGAGGTTTCTCCTGATAGCATGAGAATAACCTTCCCGACCATTTTGGGACACGGATAGGGCTCGAACCCTAAACCCTAAAACCTCGTTTCTCGCTACGCACTTGAGCCTCATCCAACCAAAACCTTCCGTGGCCAGCGCTGGCATTTCAACCTCCGACGACAACGACAACGACAACGACGACAGTCCTCCGCACCACCCATCACCATCACCCGGCATCAACCATCGAGATGGCGAAGGAACGCACCGGTATCATCGTCGGCTTGAACAAAGGCCATGTACGTTGGAATTTAACCCTTTTCCAGGCCGTTTTTCCCTCCGCGTTGCCAATTTGCTTCTTGGAGCGCCTGCACTATCCCTTTACACTCTCCAGAATGAGAATTACAACCCCTCAATCGCGTTGGGCTGTCAATTTTCATTTACTGCCCAATTTCTCGACTTTCCCCTGCGCAATAAGACAGGCAGGAAAAAAGAAGCAGAAAATTGGAGATTAAGGACGATTGGCATATGAGCAAAAACTGACTGGGAGATTTTTTTACGCCTGTTTTTAGAAAACCACGGCCAACACGACCAAGCCACGCATCTCGCGGACAAAGGGCCACCTCTCCCGCCGCACACAGTTCGTCCGTGAGATCGTCAAGGAAGTCGCCGGTCTTGCCCCATATGAGCGCCGTGTCGTTGAACTGTTGAGAAACGCCCAGGACAAGCGGGCCCGTAAGCTCGCAAAGAAGCGGGTGAGTCCCCATTTGATTTTATTTTACTTTGTTTAGTTGGCCAAGGCCTCGTCTGGTTCAAGAGGTGGAACGATGGGTGGAATATAAGGAGACTATGGCGGGAAACAAAGAGAAGGGAAAAAAATGAGAAAGAAGACAAATGATGAAAGAGGAATCGGCATTTGGTAATACGCGCCTACAAACAACAAATCGAAACCCCCTCCGATCTCCGTCGGACATCCTGTGATAAACCTACATACCACGACAATTTTCACGAAACATCTTCTCTCAATCAGAGGCCGGAAGGAAACAATATAGCAAGCAACGCGCGTTCGAGAAAGATGACGGACACTCAAATGACCTGGAAACGAGGAGACCAAGACGAGGCCGAGGGCAGCTTCATGAAACACACATACACATTCCAGAGTCTATCATATCACTAACACTTTTTTTTTTTGCCAATCTAGCTCGGTACCTTCGGCCGTGCCAAGAGAAAGGTCGACGAGATGCAAGAGGTCATTGCTGAGGCCAAGAGAGCCGGCCACTAAATATTCTTGTTTTCCAAGAGGAAAAAAAGAAGGCGCTTGGTTTTCGTGGGGAGGAATATGGGGGAGGGACTGGCTGTTGCTGTTGCTGTTTGCTACTCTTTGAATGAATTGAGGGTTCGGTGTCATGGTTTACCATCAAAACATCCTTTTTTTTTTTCCCTTGTGTTTTTTTTTATATTTATTTATTGACGGAAATGATATCTTGAAGAAAAAATAAAACAACAAACAAACAAATACCATAACATATCCAGATCCCTCTTTTCTTTTGTTGCTGCTGATTGACGTTATTTCTCCGGCTATTTATTCCCCATATTCTCCGCTATGCTATCTAGATACGACCGTTGGCTGTCTATGGATCCCTCTCCGCAACCACAACATGAGGTTTAGGATGGCGGAGGATGTGGCACGTCCATTGTCACCCTATAACTGCGCAATGAATGAGGGGTCATGAGGGAAAGACAGAAAAGAGGTGCACCAGCCATAAGCGACCGCGATGGAATCTATCAGCTCTCGCTCGATCTTTCCTTCTTCTATCTTCAGTGCATTTTGCGCTCCGGCTGGCGGGAGAATCAAATCATATGGAATGGGTGACATAGTTACAACCTTCCCCGGGTATGCATGTATCACAGATAGCTTGCGTGTAACCAACCTCTACAACCTCGTAAACCATAGCAGAAGCTGGATGAAAGAAAAAGCCGGGTATGTATCATGTACATGTACGGTACGAAGTTGAAATGCGATCGCCAGCCCAACGAACCCCAGAAGGGCGAAGCAGGCTTAGAAAAACAATCTCAAATTTCATAATCATGTTGCCTCATGGACATCTAAGCTCATCATAAATATTGAAAACGTGAAAT
>LDEV01000705.1:0-24950 GCA_001014755.1 Blastomyces silverae | reverse complement strand
CCCCCCCTATTCCAATAATCAACAATAAAAAATATATAATAAGACCCTCCTTTCCCTATTTCTTCCCTGGTAACTTCAACCACTTCGGTACGCCACCCCCTTTCCTCCCCCCAGGCCGTCCCTGATCCCCACCGCCGCCGCCCAGCCTCTGCAACAACGATTTATCCTCCTTATCATCGATGGGTACAGCAGCAACCTCCTGCACCTTAATCTGGCTAGCCACCTGCCGCAGTTCCGGGCGGAGGATATGCCCACGAGTCGACGCGCTCTTCGCCTTGGATGAGACATTATCCGCCCAGGAGAAATTAACCAGCACGCGACCGTTCATGCGTAGATCGCGAATGAGGAGTTTCTCAGACACGTCGGGGATTACTGATTGACCTTTTGGTAATAACGAATGCTGGGTACCTGTACCGGCACCCGCACCGCCTCGGCCAGCAGCGAAGAAAGATAACGAGAATCCCTCGCTTGTTATTGAACCATCTAGACAACTTCTGACAAACGCATACAGCCCCTGCGCCGTATCTTCATTGGTGAACTTGGAGACCACCTGGCTCTGGTCCGGGAAGCGGATCTTGACTTCGACGTTGGTGATGCTGGCGAGCTTAGTTTCCTGGGCGGATGCTTTGGCGGCTAGTTCTGTGTCGGTGGGGAGGCGGCTGGGCCGGGAGGTGCGGTTGAGGTGGAGTTGGTGGGCTTTTGCGTGGTTGACGGTAGGGATGTAGTCGTGTTCGTTGAATGGTGTTTGCGCGGATTGTGGCACTGTGCTTGACGGTGGGGCGTAAACGGTGGTAAGTCTTGATGATACAATTGTCGTTGGCGAAGGGGGTTGTTCTTGTTGTTCTGGTGTAGCTGATTGCTCGGGAGTGGTATCTATAATATTGGATGGGGTTGATGTAGACGTTGACTCTGGCGTTGGCACTTCTGGGCCTGACGAAGCGGGAGTCTCGCGGTTGGAGCTCTCAGCAGCCTTTGCACCACTGTTGCCCTGCTCTTCCTCTATGGACTTGAAGTATTCCCCAATCTCCATCATTGCCTCTTCAAGAGGCTTATCAGTCGTCCGGAAGCTCAATCTAAGCAGTGTGTTGCCGCTATTGAACCCCAGCTGCCCAAGAGTTCTCTGCAGATCTGTAAATGTCGATAATTCCCTCCCTACGACTTGGATAACCGGAGATTCATAAAACAGCCGTCCCGCACCAGTCGTCACTGACGGCACTCCCCTAGCAGTCAAGTTTCTCGTGGTTCCATTCCCCGCCACCCCAGCTTCGAATTTCCGCAAAACATGCCATAACGTAGTATTACTTGGGAATTTATCCGTTAAACGCCCATTTGGGGCACCCTGGGCCTCTGATTCGGGAAGCTGTAAGGCAATAGAGATGACGGAGGGGGAGCGCGAAAGCTGCACAAGCTCGAGTTTAGCACCGGAACTCAGGCCTGATAGCCGTATAGATAGCGAGAGATCGATCTGTTTCTTCTGATGCCTTTCACCAAAAGTACAGGTCAATAGTTAATAACTAAAAACTGGGATACAGATACATAACTATATAGTTATAGGAATGTATTGAGTTGAAGAAGAGGCGCATCGTTGGGGGGGCCAGGCAGCACTCACTTGAGTCCGTACTGGCGAGCATCAAGCCCGAGCTTGGAACAGGCTTCTGAAAGAACCTCAGTGAGATGTTTTGTAGGAGTGACTTTCACCGTAGCCCTTCGAGCAGCTGAGTCTATCACAACAACGTGCGAAGCCATGGTGAGGAATGGAGTATGAAGTGGGATAGGATAACTAGTCTGGAGCTGTTCATGTAGTAGAGGTAGATGACATAACTAAATATAACAAGGCTGGAGATTAGATTTTGAATGGCGGGATTGCGGCAACGCCAAGCCCCGGCTCGATAACAACAGACTACCACCAGGTTTACTTAAATAGTTACCTCCAGCCAGTTGAGATGTTTTGGCATTAGTAAAAGAAATATTGTTCAAAGGTTGGATGCGTGGATTTCAAATTTTAGATCTAGAAGTTTCTTGGTTGCGGGGCAATCTCCTCTAACAAAGTGCTTTGGACTTGCATGTCCCCCCCGCCTATCGCTAACTCCCGGGAGGCAAGCTCGCCAACCGCATCTCTCCTAGATTCGAATTCCCCCAAATTCCCCAGGACTCCAACAGCAGGGCTTCATGAGTTTCACAGAAGACAAAAACATAAGAAGCACAGATTCAACAAACGCCTCCAGCTCCAAAAATATTAACAACCCCCCTCATTAAACAGCCAGCTGTTTGTATTCTCCCTCCGGAGTGCAGCTGGCAAAGCGCCATCTGCCGGAGTGCCACATGGGCACAACGTTGTTCACCAAGGTTCTAGCCAACCCTTTAAGAGGCGGGAAAACGCCGTGCCACATGCCACCTTCGAAAGTGGCCGTTTCCATATTCAAGAAGAAGACAGGGACCGTGTGTAGGAAGAAACCGAAGTTAATTTGTTTCTTGCCTAGAAAACGTTGATATTTCAGCAATTAATTGAAAAACCCGCGGACTGCAAGTTCGCGCGCGGCGGGTGCATCAAGGGGGGCTGAGGGGAAGGGAGATATATTTACCAGCAGCGCCAGCGATAGCTATGACGTCTATAGGGTTCTGCTCCGTGCTATACCTCGCCAAATCCACAATGGTAGGTGGCTCAGCCTTCAGATGACTGTGCAGCGGCTCCTTAAACGAGTCCATAATAGCAACCAGCTCAGCAGCGGAGAACTCAGCGCCCTTTTCGTCGAGATAATCCTTCATGCGATCCATCCCGCCATAAAACAACTCGTGCTCTTGCACAGCATCCTCCATCAAACCAGTCGTGCCAGCCGCCTTGTTGATGTTAGGGAACAGCTCTGTCTCTTCATAGTGGTGATGGGTCTTGACGCATTCAATCCAAGCCTGGCAATAGCCGAC
The DNA here is from genome assembly GCA_001014755.1 of Blastomyces silverae. Taxonomy (NCBI): domain Eukaryota; kingdom Fungi; phylum Ascomycota; class Eurotiomycetes; order Onygenales; family Ajellomycetaceae; genus Blastomyces; species Blastomyces silverae. The sequence goes on along the minus strand of LDEV01000705.1, from coordinate 22,028 downwards.
AAAGTCTGACTTGTCAGCAGGCTTCTGGAGACGAGGGGCTTGTTGGTAGATGCTGTTGAAGCCGCGGATGAACGCATTGTGGCTGAGGGCCATGTGGGAAGCCTCTATCGTGAACGGGTCTTCCTGCAGAATGGATAGTTCAGCAACATGGTTCCCGTATCGCTGGAGGGCGATGTGCTAGCTGGCTGATGAATCTTTAGAGAGTACTCACATTGCCAGTTTGGAACTTTGGCGTTGGAAGTATGGCCAACGGCGTGTCCGTGTACATGGGGGGAGAGTTATTTTCGGCCATGTTTTGAAGCGCAACTTTACGAGTTGTATAGTATATTAAGTTGCTATCAGAGGACGTTCCGATGGAAAATTGGAAGAGGAAGTTGACGCGGTCACGTTGAGCAGCCGCGCGTGTTGATATGGCAATATTTAAGGTAGAAATCCGTAAGATGTTGGAGCTGAAGAGCTCTGATAAACGGGGGATAAAATGAGCAACATATTACATATATTGCGTCGGCATATCACCGCCACCCGATCTTGTTCCTATTTTAGAATTTAGCTTGATGACAGAGATGAGCAGCTCGGACTTGCTGCAATTGGTAATGGTCTTTGACATCAAAGCACTGGCTAGGAGGGATTCCAGGATTATGCTTGTTTGATCTGCACAGGCCTGTGCTAGCCAATATGAAAAGCTGATAACCAACAATGCTGTATGAATAATTATTGACAGCTGGGGAGCCCGACCAGCCGAGCTGGAGACGGCAGGGCTATCCATTACTCGGTGTGGATCAGCTTATGCGCTCAGCTTCTCTGTCGTCGACTCGCGCTAAACAAAAAAGTGTCCGCAGATTTAATCGGTATTTTTAGATGTGCGACAGCGCCCTTTGCGGGTTAAGCATCAACTTCAGGGTTGCTTGAAGAGGCAAGATGTCAGAATGCGAAAAGAGAGCCAAAAAAATTTTTTTTTATGCAGTAATCAAAGAGAGGTCATCACATTAATAATAGGTACAAAAACCTTGCACATGCATAATTCATTGAGGGCACTTCTTTTCATTTTCGAAGATGTAAAAGCACCAATTGAAGTCGCCTTCCCACCCACCAGTCTTTAAACCCCTACGCTACCGAAAAGGAGCTTCAAATCAGGCGACATGCCAGTCCTCATGCCCTCGATGAAAAGGAAATATCTGACGCGACATCGGCCGCCTTTCCATATCTTATAGCTGTCACAAACTGTTCTCCCCCTTGACCATCGTCAACGAAGTCATTGCCATTCAGGATACCCAGGTAGGCGGTTTGATTGGAGCTTATCCGCCAGGCAGCTCACTCATGAAAATAGAAATCACCATTTCGCAAGGGAGGGAATCGGCTCGAATCTGTAATTGTTAGTCAAAGGAAAGCAGCCAGATTTGCAGAGAACGAGCAGAAGTAGTCCTAGATCGACCAAACCAAGGGTAAAAGTATCGCATTTATCACTTAATTCTGGTATATTTCACTGTATTAGCAACTGGGAGTTAAGCTGTATAAGCTGTATCAAAGAGTTGAAGTTGTATAAACGTCCAGGCAGCGGCGGCGACGAAGCTGCTTACTACTTTCGGGGGTGGCCCGAGCTCAGCGCGCGTGTCCCAGAGCTTCCGTTTATGGCCCAAACCATCTCAGCAGACATCGAGACATCATCGACACATCTACACCTCTACATCTACACATCGACACAACTACCCGCCATAATTACTACTTACTACCCTGACTGCTACATCTGCCTGCTATAGTTGACCCAGATACCCCATTGTGCCCTTTGCTCCCACTGATTGTTTATCCATCACATCATGGTAAGCTCCTCCTCCCCTCAATCTAGCTCAGCAAGACCCATCTAACACTCGCATATATAGTCTTCCCCCTTCGACATAAGTATACATATACCCCCTCCCCATTGTCCCCTCCTTTAACCCCCAAATAATATACCTTGAAGCCCCTTCTCCTAACCATCCACCCCTCGAACAGATGGCGGTGCCTGCGTCGCCATGGTCGGCAAAGACTGCGTTGCCATCGCCTGCGACCTCCGACTGGGTCTGCAAGCCCTCACCGTCTCCAACAACTTCCCCAAGATCTTCAACTACGCCCCCTCGACCTATCTCGGCCTAACAGGGCTCGCCACCGACGTCTCCACGGTCTCCGACGTCCTCCGTTTCAAAGTCAACATGTACCGCCTGCGCGAAGAGCGGCATATCTCCCCCAAGACGCTGGCCAACCTGGTCAGCTCGAGTCTGTACGAGAAGCGCTTCGGCCCTTATTTCGTCAGCCCCGTGCTAGCGGGCATAGATAATACAACGGGCAAACCGTTCATATGTGGCTTTGATAGTATTGGCTGTATTGATTTTGCGAAGGACTTTATTGTCAGTGGTACCGCGAGTGATCAGCTGTTTGGGACTTGTGAGGGGTTGTGGGAGCCGGATCTTGTATGTCTTTTGCTTTTTCTTTTTCTATTGTCTTGTTTTGATCAAGGACTTTAATGTGCTGACTAGGTTGACCCAGGCACCTGATGACCTGTTCGAGACCATCTCGCAAGCCCTACTTAACGCCGTTGATCGAGACGCCCTGTCAGGTTGGGGAGCACATGTTTACATCATAGAAAAGGACAAAGTCACAAAGCGATTGCTCAAGGGACGGCAAGATTAGGTGGTTTTCGGGGTTGCGGTTTTGTCTTACGGGTAGAGTGGGAAAATATCTAGGAAGACGGAGGTGGTAACCAGAGGGTTTTCAAAGCCCTGCGTTTCCTCTTTTATCTTTCCTTTTTCCTATTTTATTTTATTTTATGTTTTGAGCTTTGATAATTTCTGATAAATGGCATCCCCTTGGCATGATTTTCTGACAGTTAGCCTTTTTCTGTCGTGAAGCAAAAGAAGGAAAGCTAGATCTACGATAATATGATGCTACTAGATTATGGGGCTTGGGATTCTAGAACGAGGGCCTTATTATTTGCCATACTAGTGAGGGTAGAACTAATTGCTATATGGCACAACAAACAGCTGCATCAAGATACATGTTATGGGAAAAAATACCCATCCATGCGAGTGAGCTTCCTCAGCCAATCAGTCGGGTAAATATGGAATGACTGACCCCCAAAAATCTCAATTACCACGTAATGTACTGTACCATTGCATACTGAGTAAACGTGAACAAAGCCATTTCATTTTATCTATCTCATCCCCTAGCTATTTTTATATAATTATATATTGTGTGCATACATACCTATATATATATTATATATATATGACGCACAAGATCCATCCAGCAACCCACCGAGCCCACTTCACATCCCTCCAGAAAAATCCGAACACATCAAAACTACCCGTCCCAAGTAAATCCAACGAAGATAGACAAAGCAAAAAGAAAAGAAAAGAAAAGACTCGCGCACATTCACACCGACGCACATAACCCCAAAACCCCATCAAGCGCCTCATCCCAACTCTCCATCAACGATCCACAAAACAGCTCCAAAGACGCCGTATCCATCAGCTCCTCAATCTCTCTCCTCACCGCCCCTCCCTCTTCCCCACCACCGTCGCCATTTTTAACGGTGTCTTTCTCAAAACCATACCCCCCCGTCACCCACTCCACCAATTCGCCCAACATCCCTGACTCGGCAATCTGCATCTTCAAAAAGCGCGTGTTCTGTCGGATGGCGTCGATGAGTTGCTTGACGAGGGTGTGGAGGTTTTCGAGGGTCTCCTTGTTTGGGCGCGCTTCTTTTGTAGCCGTAGTGGAGGCCTTCGGTTTTGTTTTTGCTGTTGATGATGAGGGAGATAGGTATGTGAGGAAGAGGGTGGTGGCCTTTAGGGTCTCGAGGAGGGATATTGTGGTGTGGAGATAGAGCCAGGAGGGGGCGATGGACGGGGTTGCGGAAGCCTGTTCTTTGCTAGGAGGGGTGAGGGGTATGGTTGTTAGGAGGATGGAGGTGGGTATGGGAGTAGAGGATAGGGCAGTTAGTTTTTCGGTTAGGAATGATTCGAGGGTAGCGAGATGGGTGGTCAGTGGAGCTGGTGGAGATGATCGTTTGGTGTTGGTGGCGGTTAGACATGCGAGCGCCTTCAGGAGGGTGAGGTGGATGTTTGTGTTTTCGATTTCAGCGGGAGTTAACTCTGTCTCGGGGAGGGGGAGGTCGAATTCTGGGTTGAGATAGCGCGATAGATCGATATTTGGCGAGACTGGGTGTGAAGACGAGGATGCCTTTTTTGTAGAGCTGTTACTCCTTAGGAAACTAAATAGGATGTCGGTGGCGGTCATTGCGTTTACTGCGTGGGCCTATGAGTTGTTTTCAGTCGAACGTTCGTTTCATTAACTCGTAATCAGGCGGCTGGTGTTAAAGGGGAAAAGAACTTACCCCTGGCTTGGGTCCGAGACGGACATGCTCTTCAAAGCTGAGTCTACCTGGAGCTTCACAGTTCATGAAGCCGTCGAAGTTGCGTTTGTCAACAACCGGGTCTGTATCGGAGACTAGTTATGATATGCATTGTTAGCTTCACGGAAATATTCTTAGGAAAGGGAAAACCACTTTGAAACTTACCAATATGATCATATTGTCCTACCGGATCACCACCAACCAGCCGCTGAATCCTCCGGGTTTCCAATGCCCACATTCTTCTACATATGCTACTCTGCAGGCTCTTCTGCAGCTCGATGCTTCCAGCCACATTAACATAGCTCCCATGCTCCAGACCGACGTTTCGTGAATACGTAGTCGCGATCTCAGAGTTTCGATAAAAGCTCAACGCCTGCCTCATCGCAATTTGTGGATCATAATCCTTCGGTTCTAATCCTTCGTAAGGCGGGGCAGCATGCGGGTGCGTCGATCCGAGGCGGGTAAAGAGGTTATGTGCAACCGTTTCATATTGCATCTGCTTCACAGACAATTTATGAAACGACTTTAGAGCCAACGAGCCCGCTCCCAGGAGGAGGTAGACCCGAACCAAGAGCAAAAGAGCTTCGTAGTTACAGGGCGACTTGAGTAGCAAATTCTCTATAAGTCCAGCCGCTTGGACTAATGCAGCATGAGGGGCGACGTCAGGCTTAGGCCCATTATTTGTTTCGTGTAATCTAATTAAGGCCATGACTGCTAAAAGACATAGGTCGTCACTTGGCTGGCTTTCGATGGTAGATGGAGCTGCACTCTGGTTAGGCCTTTCGGTGCTCCGGTAAATACGAAGGCATCGAGATACGAAGTTTTCGACCTTTTGCGCTGAGAGATTTTCGTCACCCTCCAAAGACAACTGGAAACAGTACTCAAATTTCAGGGCATTGATAGCAGCAACTCCTTTAAAGGGATCGGTAACCTATAATAACATACAGATTTAGTTTGGTGCTGTAAGAAAACGGAAGGGAGTACATTTTGTCCTAACCTGCTTCTGATCATCCGCACTTTGGTCTGCGACAACCTTTTGGGAAGCATAAAGTTGGAATTCGTCTTGCATCGACCGATCAAGTTTGATTAGATATTTGCGCAAGTCATGAAAGCAATAGAGCTTGGTACAATTGCGGTCGAAATATTCTTTGCACGCCGGGAGAAGATCTTTCAGAGGAAGTTCGTTCATCGTAATCCGTTGCTCTGTCAAGTCAAGAGCAGCCAGCTGGGCATTCCGTGATTTTGGCTGCCTTTTAATGTAAGCTGCGATGAAGTCCTGGGTCTCTCGTGGCGTCCTTCAAAACACATTTTTATCAGCTTTCTGTGAGTAAACAAAGTCTCAAGCACACGGTCAGGACATACTCTTTCTTTCCCAATTTCTTGGTGGCCGCGAGAAGAAGACTCCAAACTTGCCAATCGTCTTTCTCTTGGACAGCCGCCGTCGTCGAACCATTTGTGAGGTCATCCGGAAGAGCAAGCAACTCCCGAGTAAATGATAAGGCTTCATCCCACAGCCCTGCATTTTTGAGGCCCACAATTTTCGCGCTAATAAAGGACCAATCGTTCTGGGCAATTCGAGACTCGATACCTAAGTGCTTGCTGTTAAGCAAAGAAACAATTTCCTCGTGGCGCCCTTGTGTTTCAAGGATCTTTATCAGCAGGAAGAGTTCTTCAGAGGTTTGAATCGCTCGGGCCGGACTCAATAACTCTTTCTGTTTAATAATGAGGACAAACCAAATGAGCCTCACTTGTCCACAACGGAAGAGAAGAAGAAACATGAAATGTCCAGGGAGATTTATTTCATACCGGGTCGGTTGGCACACTTGAGGCAGCCTTTAAAATCATGCGATAAGCAAGAGTACCAAAGAGCTTGCCGTCTATTTCCGAACTTGCAGGGTCGATGGTGATGAGGTAGCACATCAAGATAGCCCAGAAGTAGTATTTGCGCTCTTTGGGGAAGTTGTTTTGCAGGCTCATAGCTGCCTAGGGACGACAAATGTCAGCTGGGTTCCTCCAATGCCAAATTAGACGAATGTTTATCTCCATTGCTTCACAATGAAGAAGTTCAATGTGGAGATAGAGTTAGGGGCGAGCGTCTTTTTTTTTTTTTTTTTTTTTGGTCGGACCTTCTGCGCAGTTTTCCAGTCACCCATCTCCGACGCCATATTAAACCACTTCAACTGGATATCTAGTTCTTGAGGCTTCGCCTTTGCTGCCTTCTCCCATATTGCGCGCGCGGTCTCCGCATGTTCATCAATGGGCTTCAGGGTCGTATAAAGCATATTCAGTGCTTCTATATCGGAAACGGGCGGTTCCATTCGGCAGAGCTCAAGAGCCTCCGAAATACCCCGCTGTCGATGGACGTCGTCTCCATGGCTGAGGAGAATATGCGCTTTCCACGCCTATATATCAAATACACATATTAACAACGTATTAGTGTTTGTTTCGCCAAACGAAAATGTATCCATTATCATAAAGCCTGCGGGATACTATTGCGGAACTAACCCTGAGGAAATGCGAATCCTCGCCCTTCTTCAGTCGCTTTTCGCAGAGCTGCAGGGCCTGCTTGAGATTCTGTCCGTCGATGGCATCTTGGATCTGCTTATTCCGGCGCTCGAAAACAGTGGTGGCGGACATGGTGAAGACCAGCCCGGCCGAGCTGCAGTACGAGGATGTCTGTGGAGGGAGCTTGATGTCTGACACGGGTTGCGGGGACCAGCGGAGGGAAGTCGGTGGATGTACTGCTCCTGCACAATTCTGCGGGAAGGTACAAGATCTGCGCTAATCACACACATTTTGCCTAGTGAGGCTTAGCGTGCGGCTGCTCTTTCTCGGCATGGAATTCTCCAACATTGGAAACTCTTGACGACTTCATACATCGAGACTGGCTACGAAATGCATTTATGAATGGATGTTCATACGGCTCTTGGATTCAGTTAAATCATAGTACTATTGCCTACGGTAGATCTCTCAATATCTGATGTGCATCATTCTCCCAAGCTTGCTCATTTATCTCTAGTGCCTTCGCCATACCATATGTCTATCAACGACGAGGAACTGCCAGCATACCTACACCGGACGCAACACTAGCATCCCATTTCATCCTAGTAAAACCGCCTTGCGGGGGCACCTTTGCGGGCATCCATATGATATCCTTCTGCCGATCCGGCACGTACTTATAAAAGATATGACTATTCCAGGCACTCGTCAACAAAACCTTGAAATCACAACCGTGGTCTTTAGTCCATTGCACCATGTCCATGAGTTCTTGGACTGCAAATTCTCCTTCTTCACGAAGCGAGCTATTCTGTTCATATACGGTAATGGCATCAAGGACGCAGAAGACAGTTACATGTGGTGGCAGTTGAGCGATCATCATATGGAAAATCCGGCATAGGCTGCTAATGTCCTCTTGGTCTGCTCGTTGGATTTGCTTGATAACGCTCATTCCAAAGTCAGGGTAGGCGACGAGGAGCTGACCGATCAGGTTTCGCAACATCCCACTGACGCCATAGTCCGGATCGTCTGGGCGTATGTGCTCTGCGCAAAGAAAGAACAAGGCAAAGATGTTTCGTGGATAGTGCGGGTCGATGACATCTGAGTGGATCGAATTTGTTAATTTGGCGGAAATGAAAGATGTTGACGCTGTCTTCTTGGGGTCGTTGAAATTGACCAGGAGAGCCGAAGAACTTGGCTCAGCGATCCAGGAATGCAGCTTCGGTGATTGCATGACAGCAACTGCACGATCCTGATCGGATCTTGGCAACGCCCAGATTGTTTCGAGACTTGCCTCGATGTCATTGCGCACGACAGAGCTTTCATAGTCAAAGTCTGACAGTAGGTCATCTTTCGCAGCAAGGTAATCTGTGATGGCAGGGTCAGTTTGCAACCTAAGACATGTGAAATAGTGTCCTACTAATACCGTACCTTGCACTAGATTGGCTTCAGATACAGCCCTTCGCAACGGAAGCGTTGGTCCTTTCACTACGTCAAGGTCAGCTAATAAAGAGTTGACGCTGAATGCCTGCGCTCCAATGTGCAACTAACCATCCTGTGTTTTGTAATCCATTCGGGCATTACTGCTGAGAAACGAGCCAAGGACTCTGCGCAGCTGTGAAACCTCGTTGCTTATCAGTTTGACCTCCCGATTCACGCCTCCAGCTGCCAGCTTGAAATCATCCCGGAAATCCTGAAACTCATTTCTCGACTGATCAAAGTACCCCACTATGATCTCCTTTTGCTTGCGCGATTCGTCACCCTGGTCCATGATCAACTGCTTTGTGTTCATAATCGCATCATACGAACATAGCTGAGCCACTTGCTCAAAGTGTTTAGCTTCATCTCTGATAACTTTTAGGAGATCGTCCAATTCTTTTTCGTAGGTCTCTTGCTTGAATATGCTACGGAATAATTTTTCTAAATGCCAGTCAGCCTAAATGCTTCGCAGCTCGCAGGCTTTGTTGGAGCACATACTCGAGGCTTTTTCCCTATACCAGGCGACGATGTGATGTAAGGCAGCTATTGTAGCGGCATAGAGAGCCGCGCTAGATCGACGCAAGTCGTTCGACCTCCTGAAGATACCCAGAGCTTTCTGAGTGCTTGATATGAGGATGGGGATCTCCGCTAAAGCGTCACTAATGTCGGTTCGAAGATCGTGCAAGCGCGCTGCGGCCTAGTGAGGTCTTAGTGAAGAACGCGCCGCCGGTGTAAGTGAGAGCGGTACAAACCCCGAATATGAGTTTTAGGCCTCCGCACAGCAGAGAAAAGTAATGGGATTGTGACGGCAGAACGCTCGCCCACGCTTCAAAGGCTTTGTTATTCTTTCCAAAGCTTCGGAGACCTTTTCGTATACGCCCCCAAAATCCCGGTACGTCATTATATTCATCTGATGCCTTCTTCACCTCTTGCAAAACTTCCTCCCACGTGTGCACCGATTTTGTCGTGACATCTGTCTGGAATTTCGATCCGGCAGTTGTATTTTCGTAAGCTTCCAACGCCTTTTTGAAGCGTTTCTTTTCTGTTTCAACATCTATATACAACTCTTCCCTGCATGCAATATCAGTTCTGAAACAGGGATCAGAATCTTTTGGGATAAGGGCGTATCTTACAGCGCATCATCCTCATCGTCTGATTCAAGCGGGTCTTTTGCAACTGTCGGGTTTTGTTTTTGGACTGGCGATATGTCTGAGGTTATTCCTCCAGAAACGGGGACCAGTGACATATCACTCGTGGCCTCTCCATCGTCTCTTACTGCTTTCAGACCAGGATGCGAATCGCGGGTGAGCCTCTTGCGCAGATACAAGTCAGCGAGTCCACCAAGGCGTCGGCGGGAGGGAGTGGCTTCATGGCTGGTCGTATCATTTCTCATTCCGCTCGCTATAGTTCTGCCTTTAATTAACGGCATTTTATGATCAAAAGAGTACGGCTTGTGGTAAGAAAGAAAGAAGTGTTAAGTATCGTCCTTCAGCAAGAAGATATTGATATCTGAGCATTCTGTGCATGTGGCACTAGTCTCGCGGGGTCGAGGTGTAGCAGCATCTTGAACATTATTGCCTCGCTGCCCCGCGAATATGTCGTTTTGAGCGACGACTTCTAGGGTATGCCCACAAGGCTTCACAAGGCTGCACAAGGCTCGACTAGGCTCGGCGTTGAACACCCCACGCCCGCTTGCCGTGTCCTGCAGGCCAGAATAAAAGATTACGTGTCGATTAGTTACACTATTGAAGCGGAAGAAAGAAAGAATGCGAGCTGATTGCGTGCTAGAAACCAATGGAGTCGTGGCTCCAATGAACATCTCGCATCCCAAAATTGGGAATTGAGCCTCTGCATGAGCTTGAGGCTGCTAACTTGACCCCGCACCTGAAGCTCCAAGAGCTATATATTATGAAACTGAACCAAAATCCTCCAGACTACTTGGGCGTGTTGAATGCTAGACAACAACAAAAATTCAAATGCTTTCTCGCATTATCCACCGGCCCGCCAATGACCATGTCAACAGCCATTGCTTCGGCCCCAGCCGGGCCTTCTGACATTTCCAGCAGTGATGCAGATGGTGAACGAAACGGAGCTTTTGCACCGCCTACGCCCGAAAGCGAGAAGACTAAAAGTGAAATGGCGGCGCAGCCCGACAACTCTGAACCTGCACCGGCAGACAGCGATTTGAAGCAAATACTTAAGGCCTTGGTAGAAGGTCAAAAAGAACTGCTCGGCAGACAGACGCGTGGGAGGTGGGAGAACTCTCCAATTCCCTGTAGAACCACTACTAAACAGCCAATTTACTCTAGTGGCGACAAGTCGGCTGAGGATCGAGATGCCCCAGCTTCAAAAGCAAAAGACCCAAAGGATGAAGCAGAACTTCAAGAAATTGCTATCAAGCGAGTCTCTCCAGGGGATTGGCGAAAGGTCAAGAAAGAAGGCAAAATTGACCTTAAGGAGAGCATCCTTCTTGTTTCGTCGAAAGCCAATGCAAGGGCTCAGCTACGCCGACTGGGTTACAAACTGCCAAGAATGACGGAGAAAAAGCCTTCTGAGGCCATTACTGAGTCAAGTAGTGGTGATCCCGAACGATTGGATATTCCATTCCGCCTTGCCATAAATTCAACCTACCTTCTGGATATATTGAGTCAGTTCATTGGTGAAAGCTTCAGTGCTAGTCAAAACGTCTTTGTTCGCCCGTTCAAATATCTCGTCGCGTACGAATCTGATATCAGACAATGCCTCAAGGAGGCCGAGATAGTCTACGACCAGGCTGTATCTAAGCTGGAAGAAACGAAACAGGAGAATCCCACTACCGATGTCAGTACAAGCAACAATAGGGCTGAAAATGTGGAAGGCAAACCAGAACAACAAAACCCAGCCCATGTCACCAAAGACGACGACGCAAACAATGCCGGAGGAGCAGCTTCACGAGCCAAACGAGAAAGAGATGAGCTTCGTTGCCTTGTTAAATTTATGGATACAGATATGCACGATATATTTGAGGCAAAACGCCGAATTTCCAACGGAGATATCACTGAGATTGCTTTTGAACATTTATGGCTACTGTTTAAACCCGGTGATGTCATCCTCAATTCAAGTTCAGATGAGAATCGGAACTATCGTCAAGCTTATCGGGTTTTAAATATTAGCGGCGGGAGGGCATACTTTGATAGTGGCTACAAAGCTGGCTTCGTTGGTATCATGGACCATATCGGGGATTCAGATTCGGAGAATGAAGAGAAGTGTCGTGACGCTATCAAATGTTCGGGCGTGGACACGACATGCTTTATTATCGACGCTTTCTATATTGACTTTGACGGGACTAAGCTCGGCGCCAGGTCAAAAAGATTTGCAATTCCACCATACAAAGGTACAAGACCTATAACTTCACTGTTACCATTCCCGATGCTTCCTAGCCCAGAAAGTGTACAAATACAACGGACGCTCACTGAAAGAGGGCGGCGTTTCGTGCAACTTGTTCCTGGAACCCACAAAAAATACTCAGGGCCCACGGTCCAAGAGGGGAATCAAACTTCCAAAGGGTACAATAATTGGATTATAAAAGAAACTGAGGTGGGTACGACCATCTCCCACGTTTCAAACTCGTTAAAGCGTGATAATTGACGCAAAAATGAAAATATAGTTACATAGTGAAATAGTGGTAGACCAGGCTGCCGGAGTTGAACACTTCAAACAAAAGGTGTATCGGTTTGGAAGAAGCCTGAAATTCGGGTCCGGCGCCATCGCTAGAGCAACCCCGCAGGACAAGAGGGAGACATTTGATCCTTTGCCTGAGCAAGAGGACGGTAGTTGGGTTACAGACGTCTTCGACGACTCCAAATTTGAGGAAGATCGTCAAAATGAATTTCGACGAACCACCAATCTTCTAGGCTTCCGAACATTACAGCAAAAGCCCATCCCAAACGACCATCTGATGCTTCTTCCTTATCGGGCTTACGGATACGGTCTCCTTGATCACAAGTGGCTTCCTCTTAATATCAACAGAATCGAAGATTTACCAGCAGCCGGGGAAGAGGTACAACGGGCTAGGTTTGAAGATCTAGTTTTACCGGAGGGCCATCGGGTATTGCTTCAAGCATTAATTAAAAACCAGGTTGAACAGCCGAAGGAAAAGTCAAACGAAACCGATGGGACAGGCGAGCCACTCGCAATGGATGCTGTTCCCGGAAAAGGCAAGGGACTTATCATCCTTTTGCACGGCGCCCCTGGAGTTGGCAAAACATCTACAGCTGAGTGTGTAGCATCCCAGTTAAAGCGGCCCTTGTTGCCGATAACGTGTGGTGATATCGGGACCACTGCTCAGACTGCGGAAGCAACCCTTGAGTCCTTTTGCGTTTTGGCTCATAGGTGGAGATGTGTATTGTTACTCGACGAGGCGGATGTTTTCCTCGCGAAAAGAGAGAAAGGAGATATAATACGCAACAGTCTTGTTTCCGGTAGGTTTCCATGAATATAAGACTCCATTAGTGGCAATGAACATGGCCGCTAATCTTTGTATAGTCTTCCTCCGAGTTTTGGAGTATTATTCCGGAGTCATCATTCTGACAACAAATCGCGTTGGCGAATTCGATGAAGCCTTCAGATCCCGGATTCACATGAGTCTATACTACCCAAAACTCGACGAAATTTCGACCAAAGAAATCTGGGAGAAAAACCTACAGCATATCATCAAGAGCGGCCGTGACATTGATATCGAGGAGGACAAGATCAGGCGTTTCGCTAACAAGCACTGGCAGGAGAACAAGTACAAACCCTCACGGCGCTGGAACGGTCGACAGATCAAAAATGCTTTCCAGACAGCGTTAGCTCTTGCCAATTGGGACTTCCGTGACGGGAAAAATAGCGCCAAACTTAAACGGCCATTAGTTAAGGCATCGCACTTCAACCGCATCGCCCAGACAAGCGCCCATTTCGACGACTATATTAGTAACATCCACGGGACACAAGATGACGATACGTACGGAGTCCTGGCTGCGCGAGAGGAAGTTCGCAAGGATGCCTACGACTCAGCTCCTTCAAAACAGTCAATGCAAGTTGGCCGTCCAAAGAGGAATCCACCACCACGTCGTAGAATCGACCGACGCAACTCTGGGCTACCACAGAGTCGAGGGTACGATTGTGAAGACGACAGCGAATCTCCGGAGGAAGATGTTGAGCTTTTGAAGTTGAAGCTAGAGCTAGAGCTGGCGAAGTTGAAAAACAAGAAAGGGAAGAATGAAAAGGTGGAATCGGATGATGGAGATAGTGACGGAGAGGAAGACGCAGCTTGGTAAAGGGGCGCTTTAGATACAGCCATATCGCGACCATGCGGACACGTTTTTACGAGTTTTGAAAATATTTCGGGCTGACTTAGCTATGTTAATCGAGAAGTTTTGATGATGGAGAGGGATGTCATCCTTAAAATAATAAAAATAATAAAAATTCCAACCGTGAGGTGCATGTAAATACTTGTTGAGCGTGCAAGTTTCCAAAATATAAGAATGAAGCGCTATCGCGGCTCAAGTACAAGGGATAGAGGGAAAAAGTCAAGCCCTGACAGGGCTTAACTGCCAACCCGGGGGAGATTACAGGTAAAGAATACAAGAGGGACCAACGCAGGGGACAGGAAATGGGCAGCATGCTGCTGGCTATGTATGTAACTTGACCAGTTCAGGGCCCCACGATTCACGTCGAAGGATAACAGAGTCTATGCATCTAACAATTAGACGCCATTTAAGGGCTGGCTTCAGAGCAAAGATTTTCTATAGATATATACATTTTCAAGCTTGCTGGCAACTCGGAAAATCTGATATTTGCTAGACAAACCCATATATATATCAAGCAGACGAATGACTTGATATATCTAGGGAAACCGAAAACTGTCACCACCTTACGTTGCATGTGCCATTTCCCATATCCTCAAGCCCAAATACCTTCCTCTAAATAGTTGATATAATGTTATACGAGTGACGATGTCTCTCTCATTCGAAGGTGACATTTCGCGCCTTCTCATCCCATGCTCAGTGGTATGCTGCGGGTATACGTGTGTGTGTGTGTGTGTGTTATCATGATTCGTTACAGGTCGCTTCGTGCGGAGCTTGGCAATCTGGTTAGGATCCTCCCGCCCATCCCCAGAGGGCCGCCTCTTTTGTTCTCTCGTTCTATACTTTTTCTATTGGCGCATATCCGGGAGGGGAGCAGGTTCTAGGTACTCTTCTTCCGCTGGATCATCTGTAGGACAACGATTTGATTAGTTTCAATAGTTTAGACATTTATCAAGCAAAAAAAAATAGCTACAGATAATCCACCAGACTAGGAATAGGAACAGAGTCCAATTTTATCCTCCTCGCGGGAAGTGGACGAAGAAGGGTGTTTGGAAAGAGGGTAGCCTCCAGCCAAGCCACAACCAAATGCGGAAAAATGAAAATCACATACCCATTCCTTTTTGCAATCGCGATATGCCCTAGGCGGATTACATTTGTCAGCGCTCCATCCAACACGACACTGGATCAATCGCGGTGGGTGGTATTCCCGCCCCCCGCTGCGGCGGGCACTGTTGCGCGAAGCCATTGCATGAGGTAGATACGGGGAGAAGAACTCCTCTACTCACTGAAAGTAATCGCTGCACATCGTTTTATCGTTCCCATTTCGCCGCATGCATTTGATGCTCCGGTCCGCGAAATCCTGACACGGGTCGTAGAACCCGCTGGCCGGTTTGCTATAATTATCCAAACGGACACGGGAGGGGTAGCTGTTAGTTACTATATTATAAACGAAGTGCAAGACGCAGCGTAGCCAAGGCAATAATGCAATGGGTTTGGATTGGCCAAGCGAGGAGAGGGACGGCCCCGGTAGGTAGCAGCAAGGGGCTCATGAATGACTCCGCAATGGCTGGCTCTTGCTGGACAAGTCTCGAACACACCAGCCATCCGTTGCTTTGAGCCCCGATGAGAAAGAAAGAATGGGGGACCTTACTGGGTAAATGCCGGCTTAGCCTTATCCCAGGCACTCACAGATTCCTCGGTCACTTTGTCTGCGCTCATGTCGTGCTGAAATTGTCTCGCTCTCCGACTTTTGCTTGGGAACGAGGACAAAAAAAGATAGAGCGAACATCAGCTCCTCCCGGCGATCGGAGACTTCGCCGGCAGAACTGAGCCGAGGTGGACCGGGCTTTGTCGCGCCTTGGCGCTTACTATTCTGCATTTGGATTAGTTCCCGCGGCTACCGGTCACCTTGCGCCAACCTTAATTATCCAGTAGCTAAAATAAAAAACTACAGAATACAAAGCATCCAGAATAGAGACTACACTGCTACATAAATAAACAAAAGGAGAGGCTCATTAAATACTTAAAGCATGTTAATTCAAACAAGCGAATGAAATTGTGTTTGCCAAACAGCTATCCTGTTATTGCTCTTACAGAATCCACCAATCAACGCGAAAAGTTAGCAGTTGGGATATTTAAAAAAAAAAACAAGCATAAAAGGAAAACCAAAAGAAAGCAGGTCCTTCATCACCGTGTCCCAGTCTTCTTTCGCCGTTAAACGCTTCTGAACCCAGAAAGATTCAGCAACGTTCAGCCAAGTTCTGTTGTTTTTCCTAAAGGGACACAACCTTTTAGTATGAGTTGGTCGTGTTGTATATGTAACAATCAGGAGCTGCGCCTAGTCCGGGCGAGGGAAACATACGTTGATGCTTAAACATTCATACCTGCGGCATGCTCGTAACCGTAATCGGCTTCTTACATTTGACCCATGCCTCTCGCCTGGTCCTTGGTGATGTATCCGTGGGGCCCAGAGCCAAAATGACATAAAGGACGTACAGACCCTCCTTATGAAATCGGTCAAAGGCTACTTCGAATTCCTCTACCGGGGATGCTAGACGCACCGTCATGAAATGGGAGGTTGTGCCTTTGGGAGACTGCGAGACTGAGTACACGCCTCCCATATCATGTCTTCCAATCTTCCTGCATACCTCAAAGCGGTCAGAACCAACTGCATGGAATACTTTCACATGGATCTGGATCTCCACCGGGCACCATGGCTTTGCATTTTCCAGGCTCCGAACCCTGACAACCATTGGCTTTTGGAGTAAGTCATTTTCACGAATCTCCTCTGGTGGCTCGACGGCAAACTCGAGCTTATAGGCCGTGCCATGGTGGGTAGGGTCAAGTTCATGTTCTCTGAAAATAGATGTTGGTATGAACTTTTGTATTTCAGAGCGGCGATACAGCATTCTTTTCGGTATTCTCGGCTCCGGAGTGTCAAATGGCAGGACCATGGCTAATAACTTGATTTTCGACGGGTACGGAGTTTGATTAATAGATACGGGCTTTGAACATGGTGTTAGAATTATAACAGAGGAAAGAAAAAATAAGTTTAGAAAAAGGAGCAGCATACCTTAGGTTCATCATCGAGAGGTCAACTGAAGGCAAAATCATTAAAATCGATAGCGAAATGAACGGACGGTGGTTAAAGAAGGTCTCCAAACGGGCACAGATTCCACGGCTCGTACTTATACTCTCAACGAAGCTCAGACAGAGTCGAACTGGAGAGGTAAGTAGAAATTTGTTTGGCCTTCCAGAATTCCCAGAACAATCAAGAGGCAAGAGAAATGAAACTTTCAACAGAAGCAATAAATTCCATAGCAAATATAGGCAAAGCGCAAACGAGAGTCAGGAGAAGCTGTAACAGCATGATTCCGCCCATGGATAGGTGGAAGGCCCACCAATTAACATAGTGCTAACCTCAAGAACATTGTGTGGCCCCTGAGGAGAAATCTAGAAACTCCGTAATAAGACTTGGAGAAAAAATATCTCAAGACGGTATGTCAACACCCCCATATGTAGATATGAAAACATCTGGCGGCTGATTCCCTGTCCTGCAAGAAGGAAGCAAGAGCAGAGCTGCGCTTGCATGAACAGTGAACAACAATCAAGATAAAACAAACATTATTCATTGCACATTAGCAGTTGTGCTTTCTTGAATCTATCTTCAAACATTCATCATAGCGATGAACTTGAAGGGAAGGACTCATCCTCTCATATTGTTTCTTCATGTGTGGAATGCACAAAGAGATAGACAACTGCTTGTTGATTGAGTGCGGATTGATTGATTGTAAATAATAAAACAGCAGCAAACTGAACTCAAGATTATTAAATTAATCAATGAGTTGTCAATTTCAGAGACCAATGAATAACCCATTCAATGGAGAATTCAAGTTAGAAATTATCCGAGGGATTGAAAGCAGGATCGAATAGGTAGTAAGGTACCCGGGGAAGAGGATGGAACATATTCCCTCCCCCGTTCCAGAAACGTTGATGGGCGGTTTCAAATGTTCCAATTAATAGTTAGAAATAAGATAATTTAGTTGAACGGACGAAAGAGCGAAAAGCCGACGAAGCCCTGAGGGTGCTCGCGAACCCTGGGGGATTGATTGATATCTTTCTTTCCCTGTCCCGCGGCCGTCGCCCCGGTAGATCGGAACTAAGCATGTAAGGAACGTTAAGACATTTTATCATTTACAGTACAAGCTCCGTCTCCATGGATCGTATGACCATTGTTTACAACAAAGACCTGAAGCTAAAAGGCCTGGCCCCCGTTTCTGGCAAGGCCCAGACAGATATAGTATGCTTTTTTTCGGGTCTGAGGAATGGCGGAGGAAGAGGAAGAGGAGTGAGAATGAAGGGGAGCATGATAACGCCCATAACCGCTTCAATCCTCTCTCCAAGGGCCCCAGGATCCATCCCCCAATTGAGTCAAAATTTCCATCGTGCTCCCGTTGGTCCCTTGGAAGTTAGAAGCTTCAAGGTGGCGGGAAAAAGCAAAAAAAATACACCTAGTTTCTGGTTTCGCGAATAGATAAACTATCTCTGGATATTTCCATGTTCCTAATAATAGTTTTTGGATGCTGCAGAAGAGGGCAAAAAAAAAAAAAAACTACCCCTCCACACCGTTCAATGATTTTTGCATCATTCATTCGTTGCCTCCCACCCCAACTTCCATCTCTTTTTTTTGTCTCCCCATGGCCCAGAATTGAAGGGTAGCACATTCGGGCATATTCAGACCTTTCTTGTCGCCCACTGCTTTCGTAATTCCTGCCAACTTTGTCCATCATATCCACCCTCGTCGGCATATTTTATAAAATACCCGCCTCAAACTTGCAACCTTGGATTATTTTCCCTCATAGTAATCCATAATCCGTCTTGATATTTCCATTATGACATAAACGTCGGTGGGTCGAGTGCTCGGTTATCGTAAGTTGACCCATGGCCATGTGTCAAGTAATCAATCGTCCACACCGCACGGCAATTGTAGCGATCTTCAGCTTCGTCAGCTGGTGTGTAGTCCGTAAGACGTGGGAGCGTGAAAAGGATCGAGCTATGAGCGTGTTGCAGGATTTTTCAGGTGAGAGGGCGAAATGCGTAAGACGGGTTTAGATTAGAGCATCGTGACATAGCAAAACCGCCTGGAGACCGCGGTCTGGACCCTTGTCGGGCGCGCCCAGCTCGTTGCAACCCAGGCAAAATGTAATGTGGAATGTGATTCATGGCTCCGTGCCAAACCAAACACAGCAACAATTTCCATCTCGAGTTCAAAATGCGGGAGGCGGGGGAGGAGGGACTGGAGGATGCGGATCCACCGCCATCATGTCATGGACTTGGTGATGCTGATGTGTTTTGTGTTTTGATGCATTGGCATGACAACTTTTTTGCTGTGGGGATCCATACGGTTTGTACCAAGCCCCGGCACTTTGAGTTTTGTTCCCCCGGGTCACATTATCAAACATAATTTTGCGGATGAGAATGAGTTCCGCCAACCCCCGTTGCCGTTCCCGGCATTAACAGCGTCGCTATCTTGCCCCATGGCGATGTGTATTTTTTATAACGTAGAAGGTTCAAAAAAACATTTCTTTTGCAGGTTTCGGCATTGCGATGGTAGTTCCACATCAACTTATCGCCAACCCGGAAAGCAGTGTGGTCATCGTGCTGGTTTCGTACCGCGCCCGGGTAGATATCCGCGCTATTCACAACTCGCAGACTGGCTCGTGGTCCTTCCCTGTGAACAGATATGTCTAGGTACCTTCTTAGGTGATATAGTCAGGTTGCCAAAAAGGAGGATCGGTCGGCCGCAACTATAAATACCCCCTTCTTCCCCGAGTAAACTGCATTCTTCTTTCCAAGTCAGCATTTTAAATATTTATCCAAGGAAATGGGTTATTAGCTGAAACTTTTCAAACCATATTTATAAAGCTTCCAGAGTTCCTCCTTGTTTGTTTTTGTCTTCTTCCTCTCTGGATATTTACTTCCCTGCACAATATTCCTAGTTAGCGACAGCAGCAAAACAGAGAGTGAGTTTTTGCTACCCCTTGGTGCAAGTCGACGAAGGGAACTCTTTAAGTTGCCCTGTTTTGTATGAACGATGTCGAGTTGTATCTGTCCTGTTGTTGTCTATCATAACCCCATCATTGGCCATCGTGGATGTGACGATGATGGTATCGACAAATTAGAAGCTGTGTCAAGGGGCGAACACTCACGCAACAACAACAAAGAACAGCACGATGGCGACAGCAGATATCCTCACCCCTACCGCCTTTCCTATGGCTCCGGATCACATGCCTTCTTCCAGTTACGATGACGAGGTCAACGCATTGAAAGCTGCCACCAATGGCACAGTAGAAGCTTCCCAGGCCGAGGAACCAGTTCGGTTTGATGCCCAAAAACATATTCAATACACTCCACCGCTAAAGGTCCACACCATGAAGGAACTTGGCTATAGCGATGATGTTGGAGTCTCCCCGATCGGAGTTTCCGAGCCATTCCCGCTGTTCCCTCCTGAGGCGATTAACCAAATGCGAAAGGAGATCCTCAATGAAAAGGTCTGGGAACGCTATAAATTCTCCAGCAACCTTGCGCATTGTCAATTGCGCGGGTATGCCGCCGAGTAAGTTGTACCAGCTCCGCTTGCCCAACTTGCATTGGATTAATATAGTTTCCAAAGGTATGCTCCATTTGTTTATGACGCATGGCAGAGTCCGGAGGTCCTGAAAATCGTTTCAAATATTGCTGGCATTGACCTCGTCCCTGCAATGGACTGGGAAATAGCCCATATCAATATCTCCGTACCATCTCAGGCCGGTAAGAGTCAAGGCCTTAATTCTGATGAAGACGACGAACCTATCGTCGATTGGCATACGGATAGCTATCCATTCGTCTGCGTTACCATGCTCAGCGACTGTACCAACATGGTGGGTGGGGAGACGGCATTGCGCAAGGGAGATGGATCGATTGTGAAAGTCAGAGGGCCACAGATGGTGAGTTCACTTCGCTTATTCCTAGGTGGCAACAGGTCCCTTTGCACGTCCATACTAATTGATGTCAATAGGGATGTGCTGTGGTGCTCCAAGGCCGGTACATCGAACATCAAGCTCTGCGTGCTCTTGGTGGGACAGAGAGAATCACGATGGTAACATCGTTCCGTCCGCGCTCGCCAGCCCTGCCAGACGACACTGTTTTGACAACTGTTCGAGCCATATCCGACCTGTCAGAGCTTTACTTCCAGTTCTCCGAGTACAGGCTTGAGATGTTGGAAGAACGCGTGCGGATGCAGCTTAAAGAAATCCGCGACCGGAAAAAAGCCCGTCGAAACTTCAACACCAAGGCGATGAAGAAGTTCCTGCTCGAACAAGAGAAATTTTTAGCCCACATGAACAAAGAAATGGTTGAAGACGAACTGGTGACGAAGGGCTTTACAGACGATAGCCATTTGGTCTCCGAAGAGCTTAAGGAGCGCCATAAGAAACGAGTTTCCGTTGATGGCAAGTAGGCTGGTGGGACCTTTTTTGCAGGAATTCTGGCAGGAAGACCCAATGGCATTGGCCGTGAAAAAAATGAGCGTAATTACTTTTCCGTCGAAGAGCATGTCCGTGAGTGGTAATTGATGTGGTGTGTATTGGATTTAGGGATAGTTGACTATTGCTTTTGTTCATCGTTGAAGAAAATATTGCCCAGGTACATTGTCGCATTGGGGAGCATTGGATATTTATTGTTGCTTCGGGGTTTTCGAGTTCCAAAAAATTGGTCCAGCAGTTAATTATAATTATATAGTGGTGCATAGGATTCCAAATTGCAGTTGTTGTCCATTCGATGTGGAAAAAAACTTTTGCGAAGTGAGGCGCAGTCATTTATCAGAGAAGATCCGGAATAGAAGTTGAGGTCGCGTAGGGTTTTCCAGTTCACATGAACGGCCAGACAGTAAATACTATCTCTGACGATAAGCAAAAGAGTATAATAAAAAAATATATAAAAATGGCAGCGTATTGAAAACCAAGAATAAATTTTTTTTGCATAGATTCAAAAATGGTATATATGTCAGTCATATTCCACTTCGCTCCACATTTCAAATGGAGGTTGCAGGTAGGAGACCTTGCGGCAACCGAAAGTGTGCCTATAATTATTTCTCCGTATATATGCTTCAATATCGAGAAAAATATCGACACCACCAAGCCAGCCTCATTGCTATCCAAAAGGGTGTTCACACCTGCTTCGACAACATACAGATAGCGCGGAGATGGGTTGGCGAAACTATATTAAATGTAAGCCTATGAACACAATCCATGTAACAGGGGCATTTAAGGAATCAAACAAAATAAGTCTTTTTTTTTTTT